>CAJNIZ010045827.1:29839-40824 GCA_905231905.1 Symbiodinium pilosum
TACTTTTGGGGTCAAGGTAGGACTTGGAAGGGTTTCCACAACCCTCTTATGATCCTTGGGCTTAGGGGTTAAGGGGTTTAGGGGCTTAGGGGTTTAGGGTTTAGGGGTTTAGGGTTTAGGGGTTTAGGGTTTAGGGGCTTAGGGTTTAGGGATTGGGGCTGCGGCTTCCTGGAGATCAGGACCCTCAACCCTGAACCCTAAACCCTGAACCCACACACAAACCTGACTTTATAATCAAGTTCAGGCTTGGGGCTTATAGGGGGTTCGGGCTACAATAGCCGCCGGTGTAGCTAGTGTACCAACTCGTAGGGCGTCCGATGTACCACGTATTTTTGTTTCTGGGCATGTTGAAGTAATCTGCATTCCTGAATTCAGGCAATTTTGGCATATTTTCAAACAGCAAGTACCATTGAGGGTAAACTCTTCTGAGCTAGCTGGTTGAGCTTTCAGTTTTCCTGCTTGCGTATGCAGATTGTTAGACGTGGACGTTTCCGGAAGTTCCGATTTTAGGGATGTTGTTTTCGACTAGTTTGGCCCGTACCGGTTCACCAAATCATGATACCTGAGTCAATATCCCAACTACCTACTTTCTTGATGGGCTTCGGGTTTGTGCATGTATGCAGGGACCGAACAAAGCAAACGTCGGAAGATCGGTTAGGGGAAGGCTCTCTTGTGCCTCCAGAACCTAGCGCATCCACCTTGAAAAGGGTCCTCCATTATGCATGCCTAGATTCCCCAACACAACGCCAAGAGGGCCTCTGATTTTTATGTGCTCCTTGGAGTCCTTAAGCCCTAAGCCCCTAAACCATTAAATCTGTGCGTGTCATCCTAAAGCTCGATTTTGTCTTTTCTGGCCTTTGGTTTATCTAGGAAGGAAGGAATGTATCCTTATAATAGTCCCTATATAGCCTATTCTCATCAAAGGCAAGTTTTTGCCCTAAACCCCAGACCCTTAACCCCTAAACCCAGAACCCCTAGACCCTATAAACCCTCACACCCCTAAAGTTCGGCACCTTGGGATCCAAGGCCGCGCGGGTGGTACGTCCGCAGCGCGCAGTCGCCGCCGGCTTCAGGTCCTGAGGACAACATGTAGGTACATAGCACCCTGAGGGTCCAAGTACCCAATAGCTAGGTCCCTTTGAAGGGATATCTGTATGTATATACGCAGTGTTCAGGGTTAGAGTTTAGGCCCCTAAAGGTCTAAGTACTCAATAATTAGGTACTTGGGATTAGGGGAATAGTGTTTGTACTACCTGGACCCCAAAAGTATGTAAAATAATGGCCTTTATGGCTATTATTAGAGGTTTTGGGCTATTATTTTACATACTTTTGGGGTTTAGGTACAGGTTTGGGGCAAGTATATGCTTATTGGGTACTTGGACCCTTGGGGGCAGACAATTCGAGTCCGAAGGGGTTTCCCGTAGAACTGCTTCAGGGCATAATAGGGTTTAGGGTTTAGGGTAAGTATATCCTAAACCCTATAAACCCTAAACCCTAAATCCGATACTCTTTAGCTAGGGCTAAAAGTTCTACCCAAAGGCTCCGTACTTTGTGGCAACCTGGGGTTGCTGGGTCCGTTGAGAGGGGGATATAGGGGTTTAATTTCAATTCCCACGAGGGAGAATGGAAAAGAAAACGCAAACTCCCATAATGAGTTTTATAGGGTATGTATTGGGGTTATAGAATAATTTCAAATCCTAATTTAAGGCCATTTCGGTACTATTTCCTACATATGTCACCATCTAGGCTGAGGTCGGGTGAGGTTGCTTTAAAGCGGCTTGGTATACTATAGGGATGCATTGGGTTTGGGGATTTGGGTTTAGGGTTCAGGGTTTGGTTTGGACCCCGGGGCTACGAGTGGATTCAGTAACTTACTTTCAAGGGGTTACAATGAGGTGAAACTGGGCTGACTCACGGGATCTAATATGTATGACCTAACTCCAATAACCGCAAACTATAGCCATTTCAGGATATCTACAAATTAAGGGTTCCTTTGAGGGAGGCTCTGCTGGAAGGATTGCAGCATATTGGGGTCCATATTACGGCCCCGCATTGATGGAAGCACAATTTTCGGAATTTTCGGGGCTGAGTATATACTGTGTGGGTGCATTGCTACAACAAATCCGGCGTGGCCTTACTGTACTATGGGGCCCCAGCTCCCGAAGTGTAAGGTACCGAGGGTCATGCAGATTTTTTAGTATCCCCTGTATGATCAGAAAGGGACCAATGTCCTGCTTCCTGAACGAGAATGGGATAGTAGCCAGCATTCCCAATCCCAAGGCGCAAACACTGAAACCTTATTTGTAGAACCAAATACATACAGCTTTATGCAATGTACCTGCTATTACAAGGACAAAGACTACTAAACTGTAGGCAGTCGCGGATAAGGTTTAGGCCTTACACCCTGAAGCCCTAAAACCCCTAAGCCCAAAATCCCTGATCGCTCCTGCCATGCAGGCTTGCCCAACCTGACGAATATGGCCAGTGGAAAGCGTGGCTTTTCCTTGGCGTCATACGGATGTTTTAAAGGTTTTAGCGGGCCACGGATTTAGGCGGGTGTTTGTCACAAACCTCCGGGGAAATATGTAGGGTTTACAGTCAGATTCGGAAGTTCAGTATAGGGATTATCACAATGAGGCAGTTTGGGACAACTCCCAAGCCTCAAGATTCTGAGAACGCGAAACTTCCGAAAGCATCTTAAGTATCTACTGAACAGAGAAAAGAGGAAGTAAGGTTTCTATAGCAGGGTGAGTAGTCTGGTCTGAGATCACATTGACACGCTGGGTATAGAATACCCTGACCCCTAAATCCAGTATAGATCGTTGGGAACCTTTGGATACCAAATGAGGGAAAACCCGCACCAAACTTTTTGCGGAGTCTAGCAGGCGGCTTTTGGCTGAGGGTCTAGGGTCTACTGTTTAGGAACTAGGGTCAAGGATTGAGGGTCTAGGGTTCAGGATCTAGGGTCCAGGCTTCAGGGTTTAGATCGAATGGCTTGAGTATGCTTGAGTTCATTGAGCGAGTAGCGTGATGGTGTCGCTGGTTCGCGATGAATTGCTTTCCCTTGCGGTCCTCGATGAAGAAGCTGGGACCTCTGCGGCTGGCGGCGTGCCCTTCCCCTAAACTAGCATGGAACCCTACATAGCCTGTATACTTGGGCCCACCGGCCATCGGGACCCCAATATGGACCCCAACATACTATGATCCCCATTGTAGGGATCCCTTAAAGAGGTACCCCTGATGTTGCCCCTCCCCCATAATCGCTGAAGAGGCCCCGCAGTATTAGTGGCTTTGCACTCCCGTAGCACCTGTGCATAGAAGCCTGCAAGCACCCAGAAAGCCCGATATCCCATAATGAGTGAGTATAGCTTACATCATACCGGAGATCTTAATATGGTTTGGGGTATATTCCCTAATCAAGGGATATTTTTCTGGAAGTAGCAAGGACAAGATGATAAACCACAGTCAAGGCACTTCAAACAAGAGCATACCAAAAGCGGTATAGGGCTTAAGGTTCAGGATGAGGGTTTAGGGTTTAGGCATTTGGCCCCCTTAAGTTGATAGAATATGGGGTAAATGGCGATCTTACTAGAATATACCCGAAGCAATAGTCTATCTACTTGCGGGGGACTATCGATAATAATAAGCTCCCTTAGGGTTAGGCAAGTCAGGCTTCTACACTTCCCAACCCCAGAACCCCAAATCCTACCAGGAATAGTCATGGTAATGGTACAGTACGAGGAATAGACAACAGTAATACAGGAAGTTGCTGTAATCTAAACCCTGAGGCCTGAACTAAAACGCACTAAACCCTAACTAAACTTGCTGGGTGTTTCTCAAAAAATCTCTGTAGAGATCCCTACTGTGGATGACTATTTCTGTTACTACTGTTACTATTGCTACCATTACTGTTACCATCACCATTACTACAAGCGGAAAACATCTTCTCTACCAATCTAACCCATGCCTTAGAACTTGCAGCTGCTTCGTGACCTCCGGACAATCACAACATATGGCGGGGCTGTCAGAACTGTGGTACAAGTGTACGCCGCCCGGAGAATCAGATGGCCGTAGTTTGACTGGGGCCCGGCAAGGCACCACAATTTCGACAACATCCCTTGCATCCCCGTCTGAGAATACCCCCCTCCGTCCTCTTCCTCTCCATGGTTCAACCTCGCGGCTGTCTATCCTTCTTGTAGAAGGCCATGCCCACAGGGAAGACATGCTCTGGCTCCCTGTATTCAAAACCTACTCCGCGCTGGCCTTCCTGCAACTGCAAGTCCTCAACCCTTAGAGCCCAAACCCGTTACTTAACACCCTCAACCCTAAGTCCTGGATCCTAAGCCGTAAGCCCTAAACCCTAAACCCCAAACCCTAAACCCTAGCCTCCCCTCCCCCCGCACCCGGGCCTTCCTCCCTCAGGTGGTAGCCACTAGATCTTAAGATCTGTACCAGCTCATCACGCCAGGCCGGACTCCATGTTAGAAGGACCTGGGGCCGCATAAAGATTAGGGTTTAGGGATTAGGGTTTAGGGATTAGGGTGTAGGGATTAGGGTTCAAGTTCAAGGATAAGGGTGTAAAGCTTAGATTTTAAGGTTAGGGTTCAGAGTTGACTTTGTTAAAGAGGACCTGAGAGACTTCAAGATCCCTCTAAATGGGCTTCTAGAGGTTGTCTATAGAAGGATTAATGTCTTTCGACGCTTGTGACGGGTAGAAACCCGAAACCCTAAACCCTGGTTTCCGAGGCTTATCGGGGGTAGCGGGGCTTCACTGTTTGGGGGCCTTACTAGAACCAGGAGGGTGGAGGATCTAATGAAAAAGAACATGGACCATGAAATGAAAGCTGGGCTTAGGGTCATTGTTTAGGATTTTGGGTCTAGGTGTTACAGGCTCATAGGGTTTAGGGCTTAGGCGGTTGGGGATAGGTTGTAGACACTAGGCTTGCAGGCTTTCAACTTCTGAGGGGGGAGGATACTAAACCCCAAACCCTAAACCAGGGCCCATGGTTTCAACCTTAGACATTCTATGCGGGAGGTCAAGATTGTGGTGTTTTGGGGTAATTACTCTATATATATATATATGTATTTTTTATTAGGGCCCGGACTATGCTAGGGACCTAGAAAAGGATCAACAGTTTTGACAACCTACCACGTGCACCCCAAAGCCTAAACCCCCAAAGCCTAAACCCCAAACCCCCTAAATATCCCAGGGAACTGTACAAGCATTTACCCACTCGAATCTGCAGACATTGCTATGGGTTTAGGGTTTAGGGTAAACCCGAAACCTACACCCAGAGGCTATACAGGAGTTCCCACATAGCTCCTTCTGGACTCAGGTAAATACTGTCCCAAGCCATAAATCCTACCATCTAGCTTCATGGACCTTTAGTGTAGGCAATGGTCATGTGCCTCCGAGAGGGGTTCTCTTTATACCGCACGGAGAGGAATCTGATACCCTCCTGCGAAAGGAATGCAATACCAACATGTTCGGCACAAAGCCCCTGTCTGAGGTAACTAGCCATAACCTTCAATGTAGTACCTTTTTTGCGAATCTAACCAAAAAAAGACAAACCCCCAAAAAAATGCGTTGGAGGTGCCGGGCATTAGAAGCTAGAACATTTCAGCATTCCGTACGCAAGAAAGGAGGACGTAGCACAGTTCATCTTCGAACATGCTGGCTTCTGGGCATTCTAGTGTTTTGATAGAACCTTTGAATAAACCAAGTTGCGACACATACATTAACCGTGAACCCTAAACCCTACACCATCGGGTTGAGGCTGGGTGAGGTAGGGTGAGCTCTTTATCACACACCCCTAGAACCCCAGCGTAAGTTTCACAAACTGTCCGTGCTAACGCCTCAATGAGACCGTGGTGATAAATCATGTTCAGCGCTCCTATACTGAAATTTCCAAGCACTCCGTTTTCGCTTTCGAGAACCTCTAGACCCTGCAGCCTAGAACCTCTCCCTGTATGTGTATACAAATTTATATATTCTTTACGTGCACGCTTGTTTGTGCTTCCATCAGAAGGACCTGTAGAATCATGAGCCCTATGTGGTCCGCAAACCATCTCAGGCGAGACTCCCTTGACCACGCGTGATGGACCTCTGCTTCACTGCACGCCTTCTCGTCTCCACGGCCTAAACGTGCGGAACTGCAGGTTTGAGGGTTAAACTAAGGTTAGGAGCATGGGCCCCTAATATGTGCCCTTATGCCTTTCAGGGGCTTTCTAGGGACCCGTCAGAGTACATACAGGGCATATAGTAGGTGAATAAGCCCACAGTTCTACCAAAACCCTCAACCCTAAATCCAGCTCATAACCCAACATACACAACCAAATCCACGAGCATTGCCTAAGCCCGCAAGGACCCACCACGGTTTGTTGACCAACATCTAGCCCAAGCCTCTGACAAGCTGGATGTGACGGGCATATGAAGGGGGTTCATGATTGTGACTTAGAACAGCCAATGTACCTTAACACAAGTGCTGTAAATCCTCAAAACGGCCCATGTAGCCATATGGCATATACCTGGGCCCCAGAGTAGTTGTGTGGGAACCTCCTTGAGCCCTTAATGTATCCCATATACCTACGTGGACCCTGTGGGAAATGATGCGTTGGTATCTTGGCTTTTTTCGGGTTTCAGATAGCCATCTACGCGCTGCTGGCAAGAAGCTTCGAAGGCTCGAGCGCCGGTTTCGACAGAAGCCTCAACGTCTTATGTGTCACTTAATCATCGCCCCCTTTGGCGGGAGGGGGGAGGCGGTATGAGGGATGTGTATGTATATATATATATATCGATATAGATAGCTAGATAGGTAGGTAGGTAGGTAGATAGATAGATAGATAGACAACATGAAAGTAAGCGAGTTAATTGAAGCTATTGCAGGGCAAGTTTTAGGGAGGAGTAGAACCTAAAACCTCAACAATTTAGGCGGCAGTATAACTCTAAACCCGAAGCCCTTTAGAGGGGGGGGAGTGTTAGGCAGTGGTCAGGAGAAACCATGAACATATGACGGATATGGGTATCGTAAGATCTAGCGGAGGCTGAATAAATGCTGGGAAGTTCATTGAACCTAGCACCTGATTACATAGAAATTGGCCACTGTAACGGGCATAGGGATCCATCGAGATGTACATGTACTTAAATATACACACATGTATACATACACATACATATATAGTCCATAAGGGTCAGGGTTTACGGGTCAAGCCACTTAGTAACTACTTGTGGCAGGGGTGAAGTTTTCATAGCTGGGGTACCCTATATCACGTCCAGTTTTTGGGTTCATAAGAAAAGCTATACCAGTTCGGAATATACCAAGTTCCATGAACCTCCAAGTAGCTAGCGCTCTCATCGCTACATCTCCGCCCCTAAATCCTAAGCGGTAAACCCTAAACCCTGTACCCTAAGCCCCAAATCCTAAACCCCAAGCCCTAAACCTTAAAATCTAAATCTAAACCCCAAACCCTACCAAAACTTCTTGTGAGTACACCTTGCTGGAATGGTCTTTGCTGACTCCCCACGTCCCCCTATTGCATAGCCCAAGCCCTTGGGTTGAGGATGGTTGAGGTGGGCTTTAGGGTTGAGGGTTCAGGGCACATCCTGAACCTGAAGCCATAATCCAAATTCTGATATGGTTGATGAACAACATCTTGCATGGCATTGAGCATGTTACAATTCCATAGCTCATGGTTCCCAAGGCTTAAACACACAAGCCACCTACATACTAAACCATAAGTTTCAAGCCCTAAGCCCTTAACCCCGAACCTTAAACCCTTAACCTAAACATTTGAAGAGGCTCGCGAAGCTCGACGTGAAGAGATGGAGGTCCGGCGCGACATGCCTAAAGAACTCCAAGGACTCCACCCCAAGGCCCTCGGGTCCCCAAGTACCCAATAGTTAGGTCCCTTTTAGAGGATGTATAGGGTTGAGGGTTAAGGATTTAGGGCCCTAAGAGTCCAAGTACCCAACAACTAGATACTTGGGAATCAGGTAACAGTAAAAGTACTTTTAGCACAGATTGTGGCAAGTATATGATTATGAGTACTTGGACCCTTAAGGCTACTCGTTCAAGGATATAGGGCTGAGGGTGTAACCTTGGGGCTGTTGGTCTTGGATTGGTTTCTGGGTTGGGATTTAGGGTTTAGGGCTTTAGGTTTGGTTTTAGGGTTTGAGGGACTGAAATGGTTTGAGTTTTAGCTTTGCGGGTGCCCGAATGGCAAAGGGACCTTACCCTCAACGTCGAATATCCCTTAGTTAGAGAATATGACCTATATGATACTAGGTTACCTAATATGATGTAGGGTATACTCCCTAATTAAGGGATATTGGACTTTCTAGGTAAGAGGGCTAATCAGTTGTAACGACCGATCCGGAATGTCCAAACTTTCATTTGTGATTAAGATTTAGGGCCAGGATCATTTCAACAAATGCCTGTGCATGTGAACTTATGCATGCTATGGTCCGCCGACTTATGAGCTATGTATGGTCTAAACTCCTAGTATCCCCCTTAATATCATTAATATCCCCCACAGTAGCCCTCTAATTAATCCCCTATATATCCCCCTTTTAAGGAGATTAGCATGTCCCATGGCCAAAGGAGGAAACCTTTTCCATCCTTATGGCCTTACGGTGATGGAGTAATCGCCTCAGCACTCAGATTTTCCAAGATACTGCACATGCATTGGATAAGAGATACGCACCATATCCAATGGTTTCCTCAAACCCTGAGCCCTGCCTGAACCCTTAAACTTGAACTCTTACCAATCGCCCACACCCTAACACCGCGAATTCTGCAAAAGGACCGACCCTAAACCTTAGACACTAAACCTTTAACCCTAAATCCCTAACCCTAGACCCTATAAACCCTTGGCCCAAAACTCTAAACCCTGAATCCTCGAGGTGCCCGAGATGGCTGGCATGTCGTCGCGCTGCCAGGATTCCGAAGCCTGGGTCTCGTACTTGTACAAGCAGATCATGGACGCAACCTACTGTTGATATCATCTTACTGCATGACTTTTTGTGTATACTATGTACGTGCCATACTTGCCAAGGTTTACGGTACTTTCGGTCATGCAAGATGCTTTGCATCAACCGCGTCCTCACCAGCCCCCAGCATTCATCCCCCACCCGGCTATGAGATCCGCATGCCTTGTAGACTTCAACCCTAAAGGGTTACGTAGGGTTTAGGGTTTAGGGTTTAGGGTTTAGGGTTTAGGATTTAGGGGTTAGGGCCCTAAGGGTCCAAAGCTCCATTCAATATTCATCTACTTGGGAACTTGCGATTTGGGTAACAGTATCTGTACTACCGGTCTTGGGCAAGTATGTAAGTATTAGGTACTTGGACCCCTAGGGCTGAGCCCCAGACCCAAACCTTTGATAGTTATGCTGAGTTATACTCTCCAAAACTAAAACTTGCCACTGCTGCCAGCGCACCTCCTTCTGCGTATGTAGCACTACTAAACCCTGAACCCTGATCCCTACACCCCAGCCCTGAACCATAATGATAATACCACCGCCGCATTCGCCGCTAGTGGGCAATGCGGCGGAGAAAAACACAGAACGACACACTATCCAGATATCATTCCGTGTAGAGAGTCATGGCGAAGCCAATGAATTTGAGACGTCGTGAAATCTTGCAACGGCCAAGTTTCCACACACGCATCTGTCAACTAAGGTGCGGATACAAGATGTTTGTGCTGACATGTCCTTTCACTCTGTCTGCAAAAGCAGGACGCCCAGCCAAGGCGAAGTAATTAAAAAGGTGACAATAATGCGACTGCAAGCGATGCGAGAGCGATCACAACGGCAACATCTGCGCCTTCTCCCACTTGTTCCCGGACAAGGATGCGGAAGCTGCGCAGATGCGGACACGGAGGCTGCACTAACGCAAACAGCAAGCGACCACAAGTCTGACATGCCCCAAACGGGCTAGAAAAGCCCTCATTGGCCAACGCAACCGTATTTACTCCGAACCTGCAGGAGTTCATACGTGCAGTTACAGGTTCGACATGTTTTTGCAAACTGTACATATCACTCAAAGCCAAATCCAAAGCTTTCGCTGGTAGCAAATCAAAGGGCACACCCCCGCCCCAAAACCACAGGTTTGCCTTAAACCCGGCTACGAAGAGCAATCTGGTATAGTCTATGTAATGGTAGAGAAATAAGCATGACAAGTAAAACTGCCTGTGGAGATGTTTTGCTGTAGAAGCCAGAAAGCTATACCATCAACAATTCCGTGCCACAGGAGAGTGGAACGTAGCTACACTCAGAATCTCCACACCCTCTCTACCTTGGGTGGACCCCCCACCCAGTAATGGTAACAAAAAAGGATAATAAGGAGTATATTCGGGTCCTCCTATATTCCTACTATACCACTATTACAGGGTGGGGGTCCTCGTAAGCTATACCCTAGAGGCATCATCCGGCGCTTCAACTTTATGGCCATGACTGCAGAACCCGTAACAAGGCAGTTGATCGAAATATTCCCGCAAGCGATACGTTTAGTGTCCTCAAGGGTTCCGAGGCTGATATATCCCCAAGGTCCCTAGGACACACAGCATACCTTGTGAGCGAAATCCGCCAAAATCTCCCTTGAAGTGCGAAGGAGCGACTGCGTCACGGCCCGCCCGCTCGCTACCACGGCCTTGGGGCTTGGTAGACAGGAGCTTTGGGGATTCTAAATGCAGGAATGGAAAAGAAAATGGAGACCACTGTATGATTCTATGGTTTGGGGTCATAACGGGGAAGAAAATGGAGACCACTGTATAATTTATGGTGGAAGTTTAGGGTCATGAGGACTTAATAAGTAAGTTAAGAAGGGGGGAAAACTGGGGCTATTGTATGGCTGATAGCGGATACAGGTGTACTTGCTGAGTCCCCCGGACATCCAGCGGACCCTTCAAGCTTTAAAGGGTTTAGGGTTTGGTGTATATTGGCCTACACCCTAAAACCTATAAACCCTAAACATCCCTAAACCTTAACC
>CAJNIZ010045828.1:0-12199 GCA_905231905.1 Symbiodinium pilosum
TTTCTGTTCTTTCTGTACAAAATCTCTTGGCTTGGCAGTGCTCGAAAAGCGGCTTCGCGTCCATGGAGAGCATTGCACAACATCCCGATGTAGTTCCTCGATTCATCCCTGACTCATCCCTTGAAGAAGACCCCACACCCGCAACAAATTTACCAGCATGGCTGTTCTTACCCGTCCCCGGCACTTATCCCGAGACGGACCCTTTCGCCAACCCGCGCAAGCCCCAAGTATAAGTTGATCAACTTTGGCAATTCCCTTGCTCGGACAGAATGCCCTGAGCCCAGGGTTTGCAGCACCATGATCACATTCGCCCTGCGGAAACTCTAAGGGGGGACCCACATACCATGATCATCGCTAAGCCTTTGAAGGCCTCAAGCGCCTTTGTAAGCCCTCCATGATGGCATTACGCACCAATAGTTCCCGCAATCGGAAGTTTGACACGCGGGCCCCTCCTCCTGACCCTACGAGTCAACTCCAAGGCTCATCGTGCCCTGCTCGCAACGGGATGCAGGCAAATAGATCGCTGGGTGGCTCAGAAAGTGGAGTGCAAAGCAAATGGAAATGCCCGCATCAGCGAGAATCGGCGAAGACGCCTGCCAGGTTGGCAAAAGGGTTTCGACTGTCATTGTCATAGTCATTGGCGCCTTCGGCTATCGCCATGAACTTGCTGCACTGCCCAGCTGCAACAATCCAAGAGCAGGCATGGGATCGTCCAAATGGTGCTTCTCATCCTGGGCCACTGCCTCTGCCCGGCTTTGAGCAACAAGTCCAAACTGAAACTTGGCCGCGAAAGTTGAGGACTGTCCAAGGCGGGCACGGGGTCATCCAGGTCAAAGTTCTCATCATGGCCATGTGACGCTGCCTCTGCCCGGCTCTGAGCAACAAGTCAGAGCTGAAACTTGACTGCGAAAGTTGAGGACTGTCCAAGGCGGGCACCGAGTTATCGTCGTGAGTTAGTTGACGCATTGCTTTTGCTTTTGGGGCCTCAGTGAGTCAACAACATATGCTTGGCACTGCCGTGAACAGCAGCATGGATTGGGGTGTCCATGATGCGCAGGCATTCGTAAAGTGTTCTCCATAAGGTTCCAAACATGCACGCGCTTTGCAACTTTGACAGCAAATGCGCCTTTTGCTTTCACGCGCAGCTTGACCGGTGACGTGTTTCATGATCAAATTACGTAGGTTGCCATGGGCTTCTTGCAAAACATGAGAACTAACAGGGGAGCCATGCTTCTTGCTGTGCTGTGGTCCAGGGTTTTGATCCAAATCCGGAGCCATTGGGAACCCCTTCCACCAATTGCATGCCATACCCTATGGAACGAGACCTGGATCCTCAATGTCTGGAACACATATGGCATGGTCATCGACCCATATGAGCGCTCTCTAGAAGAAATACCCATTTCTAGAAAAATGCCCAGCCCGAACCAATTTCTGAGCTGAGGGCCTTTGAACGTGCGGAGCTCAAGACTTCGTCCACCAAAGCTTTTGGCCCGGCCCACTGCCTGACACGACTGACAATATCAATCTACTGTCCCAATGCCCGCCCACCCACAACTGCTCTCCACCTGCTAGGAGCCGATGATTCGGACCATGCTGTAGCCCAGGTTCTTGCATGCCACGTTTTTGCTCACACGGGCTTGTTGCTTGCAGGGACGCTATACTGCTGAGCTTGCTGCACTGAAGGTCTGGTCGATGAAGATCTTGGCACCGCTGCGGTGCTTTAGGCTTCGCAAGGTCTGGCCACGCTTGCCAGTCAAAAAGCCTGCTTGAGGAGCGTCTTGGGATGTGTTGTATGGCTTGTGCGGCTCAGGAAACATAGCAGATGTTGCGCACCTATGATGCCTTGCTCCACTTCAAGGCCATGCACGATGAGACCCAGGACGCTTAGGACGATGAAACGTTCAGAGGAAGCATGAACAGGCCTGGAATTCCAGATTTGCCTCCAGCAGGTGCAGACATGTCAAGACCTGTTGTGACGCCTTTAGGTCTGAAGGCATTAAGTGAATGAGTACCCAGTTCTTCCTTCAATCTGAGCTCCAGACGGATGTCCATCCCACGTCTCCCTCCAAGCCAGGGGGAGGCCTCAAGAAAGATAAGCAGATTGCAGCCCAAGATGCATGCAGAACAAATAAGGCCTGTAGCCGCATCCCACTTGCTGAGTGTCCTGGCCGGCCGAAACCAAGGGGGGCGGTTGTCCGCTGACCTCAACACGGCCCATGAAAACATGCCCCTGCATCAGTTCAAGCAGATCCTTGATGTCTGGTGAATGTGTGACTGATCAGGATCTGCACAGACAAGCACGTCAACAGCAGCTCAAAACCATTGTTTTAGGCCAAACAAAACAATCAAGAACAGTTATTACCACTCATGGAACTCAGTATCCTGCCGCCAGTCCCTGTCTGTGGAGGCCATGGTGAAAGGACGCCGCTTAGGCTTAGCTTTTTTAAATAGATTTGAATTCCTACGGAATCTAAACAGAAAGGGATTGCATAGCTGCCGTAGCAACTCTGCACTGACAGGCTGATCATGGACTCATGGGGACACCCAACACCCAGTGCAATATAGAAGGATTCTGGAGATACACCCAGGAGCATACGAGCTACTATGACTGAAATTGTGCGCGGAGGGGCCGTGCCAGCTTATGTACAAGCCGCTCGGGACCACCGGGAGACATGCTAAACCTTTGGTCTTGGGCTTGCGAGGCGTTGTGTAGAAATTAGTGCTGGCGAAGACCCCAAACAGCATGGATGGAAAACACACAAGTGAAAGCGTGAATGTAAGCTATAGTTGGCGTTTAGCACCCGGAGCCAAAGACGTCCATGTCACCACCTGAGTCTAGGGTCCTAATAACTGCTACATAGTAGTCATAACAAAACATGCTTGGGGCTCGAGTTTTGTTAACTGGAATCACTTAACCCCTCAGACTCTCCAAACCTTTATCCCCAGTGAAAGCTGCAATCGTCACCCCTGAAGCCTATCAGGCTTCAGGATGTAGCTGTCAGGGTAGGGTTCAGGGCCTTCGGGCTCAGGATTCACGAGCCACAGCTCAAGGATTTGTAGGGATTTGTGCGCAACCTTTGCCCTCACCTTCTAAAAGCGCTGCACCGGCTGCCAAAAGTAATGCCCGAAATAAGTTCCCCCCCCAACAGTCTTCGTCAGGGCCAGAATAAAGGTTCTACCAATCTGTATATGTAAGTATTATCCAACTCGTAGTTCGTGACGGCAATACCCAAGTAACACCAGCCATTGTGGTGCATGTCTTGAGATCACTGCTCCTACACTGCAACACAGCTGGCTGTCTGCAATACCATAATAGCTACATCTCACATGCTAGCATATTCAAAGGTTCCACAATTGCACAAGGACCACGTTCCGTTTCTTGCTAGATGCCAACTTCGAGCGCTGCGTGGCTCGTGATGGAATCATCTCAAGAGGAAGTGGATAGACCAAGGGCAGTTCGCATCACGTCCAGTGCACAGCCTTGCGGGAGAGATGCGTCACGCGATTTGCCAACGAGGCGTTGGTACCCGCATGATGAATGCATTGCGGTCGTACAGGCGGGGCTCGTCCAGCTGACACTTCAGATTTACAAATCCATGTTGCAACTCGCCATGATTCCTAATGCTGATCACGGAGTGGAGATCTCAATGCCATCTCACACATGTAAGACTGAAAGCTCCGTGCCCAGTGTTCATCACTGGCGGGGATCTCCATAATATCCACATGCGTCAGGACACCACAGTGCTGGGCAACGGGTTGAGTATCCTGATGATCAGCGAGGCACCACATCCTTGCGAGGCTTTGTACCCAGTGCATGTCACTGATTGGCGGCTTCCACGTGCTTCATGGAGCACATGATGACAGATGTTGATCACGGAGATGGCCGTGATCTTGATCATCTGCAGAATGCAGAAGGATTCAAAGCATCGCCAATGCCGATAATAGTTACCGGTTCTGGGCGAAGACAAGGCAACGAGGTCGTGTTTTTCAAAGCTCATCAACAAACTCATCTACCCCATTTGGAGTCGGGAGATCGCCCAAGAAAATGTTGGCATTCTGGCCCTGCCAATAGAAGGCTGAGAGACACTCAGCGACTCCAGCACGCACATGCACGCTCGAGTCGGGATCTTCCGTAGTTTCACGACGGTACCAATAGAACCCGCCTCGCCACCACATAAGATCGCTCACAAGCACGTCCATCTGTCGTGGCGCATGCCGCTGCCACACCTGCTGCATTTGCATCAGGCAGTCCAAACCTCAGCCATGAAATTGAAATTCAGGCAATACTTTATTCGGTTTATTCCGTTGTTACAGGTGGGTATGACTCGTCCCAAGAGCACAGACCGGTACAGCCGCTACCGGGGTTCGCGGGGTCTCGCGCAAGAACTCTTGAGACTCCTGGCTCTTGGCATACTAAAAGAACCTTTGGTGTGCAGACTTCAACCAGAACCACACCAACCTCACGCACCACTTCTTATTAGCGTGCGTGATGAGCATGCTCTCCAGTCCTCGGTAAAATAACCAAGCTGAGCAGGGTAGGAAAACACGTTTTCAGGGATTGAGTTCCTGCTGAGCATGTCACCTCACGAATGTCAACTGCTGAAGCACCAGTCCAGGATTCATGCTTGGAATTTGCAACAAACTCGGCTTCATTTTTGCTGTGATCGGCGTCTTTGCCGTGATCTGCCTCATCAACAGTACTTGATGGCCTCTAGTGCGTCCAGTGTCTCACAGACCCACATGGCAAAATGACAAACGAAGTCATACAATGGGGCAGGTTACGTCACATTGCTGTTTGGTCACATCACCCCAAGGAGGCACGGTCTGGAGCGATGTCATATCATGCCGCGCTCTATCCCATGAAAAGCATTTGTTTTGGATGTATTCAAAGCGAATTCCCAGTGTGGCATTATGTGTTTGGAATGTTTTCACAGCCGGAAAGCAGACAGCAAGCGGTGTCTGCATGAATACAGCGTCCCAGACAAACATTGAAAGACGTTTGCTGAAACATGCTTTGACAAGCTCTACCTCTCGTGTGGCGCTGCAATGATGCAACCTCACGCAAGGCGATGCGAGTTGACCCCTTTCGAGCTGACCCCAGTGTAACCCCTGTGATATACAATCCCTGTAGTAGTTTCCATTTTCTTTTCCATTATTCCCTGTATAACCCCTATAATCCCTATACACCTCTTGAAGGAGGAACAGCCGGCGCCTAATACAATCATAACGCAAGGTTCCAGCTTGCTTAATGTCACTCCTTAGAGAGGGTTATATAGGGGATTGATTATATAGGGGACTCCTATAGGGATTATTGAGGTGGATAACCATCGCCTTTGGTGGGCCAGGTTGGAAGCTAACATTAGTTGGCCAGCGTGGCGTGAGGCACGTCTTTGGCAGCCAGCCAACAATCTTCAAAGGTCCAACTGTCGGAAGCTGGAAACAAGCATCCTCAACTCACACTTGAATTGCTCGTGTTGGAGCTTTGGTGCTTCTGCAAGTCATTTTGGATCGACGCCAAAACCTACCCACTCCAGCCACAGATGGTTGTAAGCTGCCGTTCGGCATGCAGCTTACGAGTGATGACCCCGCACAGCACAGTGAAGCTGAGGGACCGCGCACACCCCCAATCTCCAATCCACAGTTCCATTGCTGCTGATTCTTTGGCATTTCCGAGGGTTGTTTGGCATATGACCTAAACAACACAAAACAAATGTCCGCGAAGAGCCGACTACGCAGGCAACCCCTTCGCGGCACGTTCCATGTGGAATGAAGCAATACATGCCTGAAGCGCAGGATTTCCAGGGTTCCACCAAGAAACATGCACGCGCTGTCACTTCATCGGGATACGAAGACGGATTGCAAGATCGCAAGGCCATCGGCTTGATGCGCAGCTCGGAGGCGATCCGCATGAAAGACGCAAGCGCCTCCAGCCGCGCGCAATCGCAAGTCTGAGCCTATGGTGCGTCCCTAGTACGCCCTATGTAGTCTCATGAAGATCTTCTTACATATTATGGTCCTTGTATTGTATACAACCCTAATTTAGTCAGCTCGTGTCAGCAACTTAAGTGGTCAGCAGGCCTCGGGGCATGTGAAGTTCGGCGAAACGGCACGGCTCTTAGATATCTCTGTGGCCTCAGATGCCCCCTCATCCCGCTTTAAGTAGACTGGCAAGTAGACTGGAAGGCAAAACCGAAATGAACCATTGTGGCGCCCACTGGCAGCCATTGAAGTACGTTCATCCTGACATGCCTTGGCTTGGTCTCACGACACCACAAGATCAAGACTGGGGATTCTTCTTCAACTGTTCTGGCACAGCATGGCATGAGCCTGTTGAACGTCAGCTTTCATCTTGAGACTTTCATCTTGAGACAAAGCTATATTATTGCACAGCAAACAATTTCTCACTCGCTGCATCTGACACGCATGAGGGAAGCCTGCCTCCTCTTGATGATGTCCTCTTAGTGGTGGCAAGCATCTCAAATGCATACGATCCAGAAATTCAAGCACAATTACCCGTGTACCTACCATGTATGAGTGTGCACGTTGCTTCGATGACAGCGAAAATTGCTTTGCAAATGAACTGTTCAGCCATGCTCCCAGCACTACACAGGTTTGACCTGGCTTTTTGGGTCTGTAGCGCCACAATGTGGGGAGGTGCCCTGTGCTGCAAGGCCATTTTGGCGTCTTCCTTGCCGCGGGATGGGGAGCCGCACAGTTTGCTGCCCATGGCAATCACTATATGTAGTCGTTTTGCGTTTGGTGGGCCACTGACAGCTCTGGGTGCCGGCTCAGGGAAGAGCATACATTATGATGCAGCCCCGGTTGCGAAGCCCAGTCGCCAATGGCCACAGGCATGCCCAGTTCGAAGTCATGTGACCTCATCTTGCGGAGAGCAAAGGCAGACTTCAAACAGTATAGTTAGATAACCCCTATATATTATTTTCCATTTTCGTTTCCATTATCCTCATATAAACCCTATATACTTTAGTAGTCTTCATTTTCTTTTCCATGATCCCAAGAACCCACCTCGGCACTGTTGCCACTTCTCCTTCATGGAGGCCCTGCACTCAACACCAGCAGTTGCGCACCCATGTCACAGGTTCAGTAAACGGCCCTAATTGTTTCGCTGTTTGCCAGCACTTCCTAATTATCTTGTTTGCCAGCATCCGATCAGCCTGAGATAGGGGGTGGGATCCAGACTGCTAGGGGTCATTTTGGGGGAGTCCCCTTCAGAAGGAGGTATAGTAGTTTCCATGTTCTTTTTCAGTATCCCTGTATGGCCCCAATATACCATATAGTAGCTTCCATTTTCTCCTTTGTAAGCCCTGGACTAAAATTGTAGTATATCCCTTAATAGGTCCCCCCCAGAGCCCTATACATTAACCTAGAGGTCCCCCCCAACCTAAACTTAATCCGTAGCTCATATAACCCAGATTAAAACAACCCTAAACCCGTAAACCCTCAACCCTAAACCCCTGAACCCTAAACCCTCCCTAAACCCCCTAAACGAGTAAAACATGTTGGGATCCATGTTGGGGTCGCCCTGTGCAAGCCGGGGTCCAGCCTCGCACACGTCTTCCGGCTGCGCAATCGCTGAAAGCCTCAGCTTCGACTGCTTGCCGAGGTTCGTAGTGAACACGTTTAATCCCAGTATACTTCCCATATGATCTATTCCCTGATTCCGACAAAGGGAATATATCATGTGGGAATTATATTGGGATTATACTCCCTTCTTCCCTACTAACAATCAGCAATGCCCGCTCTTAGCTGTTCCTCACTTGCTGGGACAATCACCAGCCAACCTCCATGTCATCTGTTCGCACCTCGGCACTGGCGCCCCACAGACGGAACCGCAAAAGTTTACGCAATGGCATGGCCTCAGCCCAGCTTGCTTCGAACTGGTCTTCTAGCGAGATCATTGGCACGCTGGGATTCGATGCCTGCATGTGCGATACGAGTAGTAAGAACCCAGATCCATGCGTGCTGTCCAATTGGCAGACAAGGACTTCATGGCTCTAACCATGCCTCTGGAAGCTGCACTGAAGATTCTAGATGAGGCGCCTGGGAATCAAGTCTCCACTATGCATATGAGCTCCTGAAGAGGCACCTCAAACGAAAGTGGATGAGAGTACGTGTGACGGGGGAGAAAAGTCTAAGTTGATTTCTGTTCAACCTCGCCTGTGTATGTGTTTTGAGCATCCGTCTGTGATGGCAACACCTTAGCAATGTGTGCCCGGGCCTCCTCGTCATCCACATACATTCTGTATTTGTGTATGACCTGCTGCGGTTGACGCGCTCTATCGCCTGGCGTCTGCGTCGCTGCTGCCTCTCCGCAAGACCAGACCTTATAGCTCAAAATGCCCTTTTGTAGCGGAAGAAGCAGCGCCTGTACACTTAGCGTTGTGGCACAGAAGACTGAAAGCTTAGACCGCAGCTCGTTGGCACATGGGTGAGCGCTTCTTCGACGAGGGCTTCCTCAGCCTCAGCTGTTGCTATCTGTCCTTCTTCGATGATGCGTGACAGCCCTACTCATTTCCAAATCAAACTTGAGACCATGACTGGCCTGGCAGCTGCAGCCTGCAAAGCTGGCATCTGAATTGGGAACTAAGGAAGTCAGTATACATAAGGAATAGAATTGACTGTACCAAGGGCCATGCTACCCTGACCCTCCAAGAGACATTGAAATCAGCTGCAAGCCATTATGTTAAAATCAACTCCAAAATCTGGGCCCAAATTTTTGGAAACCCCCAAATGGTCGACTTGAGGCCCTGTCAATTCAAGAAGCGTTAATGCTAGACACAACACGCAAATGCGTTTGAGACAACAAGCATTTAGTGCTCAAAACATCTCATGCGCGAAAGGGATCTAATCTTGCCATATCCTTTACGAGGACCCCCCCCACGCAGTGATAGGGCCCTAATTTAATTCCTACTATCCGCTACAAGTCACTATTACTGGGTGGGGTCCACCTAACTTATCCTTCCTTGCGTCCACAAGGCCGAGCTTGCAGTGATTCCAACCTCCCACCCTCCCTAACTCATACGTTGGTTCCATCCACAACAAAGAAGAATACACAATGTTCAAACCTTTTTTATCAGCGTTCATGGGGGTGACCTTGTTTTGCAACAACTCTTGGCAGGTAAAGGCAACCAATAGCACGGCGCGGCCTCTTTCTCGGCACTGCTGGCCTCCATCTGGGCGGCCTGTGCCCGCTCAATGCACCAAAAAAACCTGTCCCGTAAAATTTTGCGCTGAACAGAGAAGCCTGGCTGACAGCAGAGTTAAGTGACCAAATTCTCTACTTTTTGTCACTATCTCAGCGCCACTCTGGCTCCACCTCTTCCTGTGCCGCGCTGTTCCACTCTCAGGCTGCACATTTGTCGGGCGTCTCACAATCCTGCTGTCTTTCAGCAAACACCTGCAAACTTCAGCATACCGTTGGCGCGGCTCCTGTGCCCTTCGACGCGGTGGCGGCGTGCATACAAGGTCCTGGGCTACGAGAAGGCGTCACAGACCAGCTGTGTTGTCTGATGAACAAAATTGAAAGGCAGGACGTACGACGTACTGACTTAAGGCTCTGCTTGGGTCTGCCACTTAAGCATCTCGGGCGATCTCCTGACAATCCTCCGCCTACCTCCTGCCGATTAACTGCTTATGTCCTCGTCCTCTGCGGGAAGTGCTGGACAGCCGCTGGACTTGACCTTGCAGGACGGTATCGCAGTTTCTTTCATTTCCTGTGCCTTCAGCACCTTAGCCAAGCGCTGCTGAGATCAATGGCAAAAGCTTGTCCTGAAGTCAGGCAGCGTCAAGCCCCTACCCTGAATGATGCAACCTTCCCCCATCACGCATATTCCCCCCCAGTGCAAGCTTTGGCACCACACATGTATCTGAACAAAACCTGCCGGAGTAACGATGTTTGACTGCAATCGCGGCTATGACTCAAGGGGCCATAAAGTGAAACGGTGGGGTCCAAGAACATGTAACTCACCTACTTAGCACTAAGCTAGCTTCAACTGCACATAGCAACACTGGAAGGTTGAGGCAGGGAAGGCATGAAAGAAACTATCGTTTGGTTTGGGGTTTAGGGGTCTAGGGTTTAGGTTTTAGGGTTTAAGGTTTAGGGTTAACAATGGTTGTGTGCACTCACGTCGCCAGAAAGAGTGTCACGTGTCATCAGTTTCCATGGTTGAGCACGTTGCAACACCTTCGTCACGAAACAAGTCCCCCACACCCTGTGCCTTGTTTTGGCCTGGGGTGATATAGGGTGTCCCAGAATTGGGGATGCCAGTTTGAGGGCCCCAATAATAAGGTCTATACTATTTTGGGACGTATTTTTGGGTACCCCTATTTATGGAAACTACCATATAGGGTTTAGAGTTTAGCATTGTTGCACGCTGGAAAGGTCCTGGACAAGCTGCTTGACCTCACTCAGCAGCTCTGCACGGAAGCGTTGCCATTCCTGGGGAGATGATGGCCACTTTGAAAGACTCTAAACCACATCTGTTCCGACGTAGCCTCCAGCAACTCGTTTCTCAGAGCCTTCCATGAAGGCGGCTTTGGAGTATCATGTTTGGAGCATGCTAGGACAACGCCTGGGCCACCGCGGAAGCATCACACGACGGGGCCTTTTGCACAGGTCAAGGTGCAGGCGGCGCATGTGTGCTCTGTTGTGGGCCTACGGGTCGATGACGTGCCACGTTGCGCGGAAACTAAGAAAGCGAATTGAATGGGATCAGTAAATTTGGAGATTGCCACCCTTGCTGGCTGACCTGCTGTGATGACCATCCCTGCGCTGTATTCTGGTTGATCAAAAAACCCTTTTGAAAGCCTTCGGGAACAGATGTGCGATAATCTAATTTCTTCTAATAAACCCTATAAGACTCCCTTGTATAATGCCTTACCTACCCCCTTTTGAGGCGCTTAGATTATAGGTCAAACAGGAATGACCGCCGGAGAGCTTCCAGCCAAGTACTACAACACGCAACACTGCCCTCAAAGAGAAAAGCTCAAAGCAGCGGATTTCAATCATGTTTCACACTTGCTCGGTGCTATTTGTTCAAAGAGGAATGCTGGCCTTGGGCAACCACAAGCAAAGGAAAATGACAACACAACGGGCTTCTGACTCCATTCTGTATGGTTTGGAACTGGCGCAAGAAAGATGAGGAAGGGTCCTAAAGATGCGATGTGTACCCGCTGGGCAAGAAAAATGTTGTTGTCATTCCTGTGTTGGAGGCCGTATCAACAATCATCATATAGTCGGAGATGTATTCAACGGTACAAACTTAAGAAATGACGCACCTTTCAAACAATGCTCAAAATTATTTTAGCACATCACTCGGACCGTAACCGAAGCGAACGTCTCTTGACGAATTCTCATAACTTCGGTGTTAATGGTGATTGGCTGCGCCAACCCACAACCCAATGGAGTTCCAGATGAACACAAATTGTTCAGCTTTCCAGATTCCATTTGTAAACATGCATCAAATCAAATGGACAACAATATACTATCAAAAGAATGCAAGGACATCATCTTCAAATGACATCAAAAGCATTTGTGACAAGCAAAGTGCTAACTCTTCCAGCAGACGGTGATCCTAATGTTAGATCTCCGAACAAATCAAGTCAGGTCCAAAGGAATCTAGTGAAAGGGATACTGTCAATAGCCATATTTCGCACCATAAAATGTTGATGACGCAGATCGATGTGAATAGGTTGCGCTAATTGAGGATGCAGTGTGGAACTACATTATCTTTGCCCAGTCCTTATTATGGGGACTCCTAACATGGGGTTTGGAAAACCCTAAACCCTAAGTCCCCCATAAACCCCTTAAAGGTACCCCTAGCCATGAGGAGCCTAGCCATGAGGAGGAGGCCAAGAGCGGTATAAACTGTCATCTTCTTTTCAATGCGAGCTATAACCTAAACTTCTTAAAGGAGGGTTATATGGGGGATTATATGATATAGGGGACTATTTTGGGGGTTATGAACATGTGATGGTCCACCTGGCGCGAGGGCAGGAAGTGCTCGTCGAGGACGTTGGTGAAGCATTTGCACCGGCCTTGGCGTACATACGCTTTTCATGCTTGTGAAACGATGCCATTCCATTGCCGGGAAAGAGGGATCTCTCTCCAGCATTGAGGTTTATCCAGGGCACTGAGATGGGAATTTCAATCGTGGTCCGGTCCGGTGCAGGTATGGCC
>CAJNIZ010045828.1:20409-30862 GCA_905231905.1 Symbiodinium pilosum
TAGTATATTGGGAGTTATATAGGGTTATATTAGGGTTATACCACGTTTCACAATGCTTCATGGCCCTCGAAAACGCACCAAAAATGCGCGTTGACAGGTCGATGGTGGGCACGACAAAGTGCGCAATTAAAAGGTTACTGAATCCATGATAGACTATCCTACGCTATACCATAACATAAGAAACGTACACCCAACATACAACTATACACTGTGCAGCTTATTCAGTGCTGAGGGCTTTGGATTTCAGTCTATATTACAGGCGGTCCCACAAACAAAAAAACTCAGGTCTTCATTCCTGGGCTGAGCTTCACTGTCTGAAGTGTGAGGTCCCTTTTTGGGGTTTAGGGTTCCCTTCGTGGGGTCTCTAACGAGTGTCCCATAATTGGGTTGTTTCACAGGCCTGAAGTCTAAACCCTAAACCCTAGGCCCTAAACCCTAAACCAGGGCTCAAATACTCTGTAGCAGCCCTAGGTCCTCTCACATGATAATGTCATGCTAATGCCAACCCTTATCCACAATACCCCTACCACTCTAAAGAAGCAGTGGGTAGTGGTACCTGCAGGAGTGGAGCCGCTTGTCAAAATCATCCGAAACTCAAAGCTCCCTGAGACCCAGTCTCCTGAGAATGGTCCGTCAAGTTACATACATACATCAGCAGCAGCAGCAGCACCACCACCACCACCACCCCCACCACGAGAGCGACGACAGATCGACAACGATGACGACGTTGATTTTGTTTTGATGATGATGATGATGATGATGATGATGATGATGACAACTATGACAAAACTACAACGACAACAACGACGGTGACTTCACGAGCCATAGCAAGAAAATCAACCATACAATCCATGTACGTGACTGGTCTACTCCTGCATTGAATATCTGCGCTTTTTAGGGGGTCGGCAGACAGTACAGCATGTCGCCGTACATAACATGTAACAAAGAGTATGCTGCCACTGTGCTTCATATAAGCTACAGTCAATAACTACCCATATCGTTGATGGACACGGGTTCCTCATTAGGGACTATAACAGGGACTCTACTTATCTAGAAGATGGACTCTTATGTCCAGGGCCCTTTACTAAGTCTAATCTTGACAGTAGCTCATATAGCCTTTGGTAATGTACATGTACTGAACCAAGACAAAGCACGTCCTCGCTGCTTCCACTCGTTTCATCTTCTTCCTCTTCAAGCTGATTTTCTGTAGCCTCAAGGTCTCGCAGCATGCGGATCAATGGAGGTCTGGGGTGGATTCGTCTTAGAGATCTTATTGAAGCAGATAGTTTCCAAGTTCCGAGATACCAAACCTATCGGAACACTTGCCCGGATTGCATCTACCCTTTGACTTTGGGAAGGTCCTAAACTTCTGTACAAGGCTGAACCTTTCTAATTTGGGGCCTTGCACTTCGAAACTTTGCGTCTGCATTGCTCTCGTTACTTATGCTGCCCTTAATCATATAAACGCGGTCATTATCCCAGTTGCTGAATTCCCTCAGACCAAAGAATTTGCATAATCGGAAAATAGGAATCACAGCAGTGAAAAGTGTACGTAACCATGAGCTTGTGCATCGTGCTCCCTCAAATGCAGTACGTTCTTCCGACTGGAATCTCCTGCTGCTGGAACACCACTCTGCAAAACTATCATCTTCCCCGTTTGCCTAGCACCGAAAAACTTGAGAAACCCTGATGCCGTCAACATGCTTTCTTAATCTGGGTTGCTGTCAAGATAGCCTAATTTAAGTTCCTTAACAGCAACCCAGTAATGTAATCTAGACCGCTTCCACTTTGCGGATCTTTTGTTGAGTGGCATGTTCGAGGTGCGACTTCGCAGCCTGCATTTCATCCCAACGCCCTGAAAAACTGTAGAAGAGCTCAACAAAGGCAACTCCCACACAACTACTTGCTGGCTATGGTTTGCCAACACCATATTCACATTGGCTACTTGCATTCAAATAAGAAGTCCCTAGCTATAACAAACCACACAGCATGCATAGCACTGCGCTCAGCTGAGCCACGCTCAGTCTGCCGCCAGTTGCAACTTCCGCCTCCTTTGGAGCTTCTTCCTCTTCAGTATCAAAGTCTCAAAGCCTCCTACTCTACCTCAGTAAATCACAGCATAGCGCACAAGAGAAGACAACAACACGCTACAACAATAGCAGGCTGTACTGTCCTGAACTGCACTAGACTACTTTTACCCTGCACCGTACTATGCTATGATTATGCCTTGCCATGCGATTCATACTACGCTGCACGATGCGAGGCGGTGAACAAAAAGTGCTCGACTGAATTTGCTAGATGTGAAACCCAACAACCTTGAGGCAGAGGAAAGCTACTCAAAGCCCGACTGCGCTGGCCCACCGCCTACCAAACAAAAATAGCGCTCAGGGTCTAGGCAAACCTCGCGGATTTGTTTAGGCCTTGTACTGGATAGCCGTCTGGAGGCTCAGTTGTTCCTATAGTATGGTATGGTATAAGACAATAGAACATACCTCACCTTGTCTTTCTGTAGTGCACGAGTACATGGGGTCTGGCATACCAGATGATACCATACTGTAGCTACAGTGCAAGGGTCGCAGCTACCGTAGACGCAGAGAACCAAAAATCAAGCTGAAGCACTACGACATGAAGTTCCAAAGCCCATGGTGTTTCTTGGGGGGAACACTTGACAGAAAGACAAAAGCCTGACCGCTCGCCTCACCAACCATTTTGAGCAGGGTGGTCTGGCACTAGCGGGGCTGGGGCAATATTCCCTACTCTACTCTACTCTACTCTACTCTACTCTACTCTACTCTACTACACTATACTCAACTATACTCCACTATACTTTGCTGTGCGCTACTCTGCTATACCAGACTGTACTATACTATACTGTACTGAATTTACTAGACTAGGCTCTACTCCACTCTACTCTACTATACTTTACTATACGATTCTGTAGGGTACAATATCGTACCATAGTATGCTATACTAGACTACACTATACTATACCATGCCATACTATACCGTACAGAGTTGTACTGTGCTGTTCTATACAGGGTCCTGCTCTCCCTGGCTAAACTGTACCATTGCATGCCACACTATAGTGCATAGTATGCTAAGCAATCCCGCTATGCACAAAGCCCTCTAGGACAAAATTTACTGTGATTCGGACGAACGCCTGGATTGAGTTGTAGGTGGCAGGCTTCTCTTGGAGAAACTCGATAAGTGCCCAGTGCAATGATCTACTGAGTCTGAACACCACGGCAACTTTTTGATAGTAAGTAATTGCATGCTAGAAAGCATGTCCTTGCCAGAATGTCAGATGAAGTCAAAGTGTGTAGAGCGATGTCGAGCACAAGACTGTCCAATTTATCAAGGAGCTTTCCTCTGAAAATCGCTGTAGGCACTCCAAGGCTCTAATCCTCCATACTATTGGCAAGTTTACTCCATCCCACCTAAGCAGATCTGCGGATCTGCATGGCAAACTCAAGCGATTCAATCCCTGTCTTCTACCACACGCATGGCTTGCAGCCACATCGGTCGCTGCTTCCGCTCACTTGCCCCTACACGAACGTCCTCCTTGCTTTGGATGGCCTTGTCCTTCTTCTGTGCCTTTTTGGCAGCCTGCAGTTAAACGAACTTGCAGATCATGTACTCTTATTCCCACGGAAACTAGTACTGACAGGGGCACCTACCAGAGCTACTACTGGTAGTAGAGGTGGTGGCAACGATGCTTTTCACGCAGAACGTGTGTGAGCTGGGGCCTGTCTCTGCCGGCGCTCGCTGATCAGGGCAAAAGCGATGAGGACAGCCATTCCGATGGAGATTCCCTTGGCTCAAGCTTACAAAGGGCTCCAGAATTTTGGTGGCCTCAAAGCTTTAGGAAATTATGAGTTTGGAAAGCCCTGGCGGCTTTTAGACCTTTTTCGACTTCGGTGGGTTCAGAGGTTTTTGAAACATTGGATATTTCAGTTGTTCTAGGGGTTTAGAGTTTGAGGATGCTTGGGGAGTTTAGGAGAATACTAGGGAAGTAGTGCTGCGCTAAAGGTAATCGTATCGATGAGAACGACAGAAAGGCACACGATCCACATCCTGCAAAGACAATAAAAGTTCTTGCACAGCCATTACCACATGAACGCAAATAGCAATAACAGCTCTTTATATTGCGGTGCTGAATCCTTTTGCTCATTCTTGATGAGCATTCCTCCCATCATTGTAAAATGTTATCCTATATAACCCCTAAATAGTAGTTGCCATGTTCTTTCCATTATCCCTATATAACACCTATATAACCCCAACCGTATCCCTAAACCCCTTTATAACCCCTACATAACCGCTATATCCCCCGATGGCTAATGGCTGCCGCGGCTCTCCGGCAAGGAAACAAATGGCAAAGATCAAGGCGACCTGCGTCCCTTGAGAGTGCGCCCAGTGCAAATCGTTGGCCAGCAGGCACCTTTGTCTGGGCTGTTGTTAAGGAACTTAATTTAAGTCTACGTTATTACATTGGGTAAACCCAATTATTTATTGCATATGTTCCCATTATGGTCGTTATGGTAACTTAGTTTAAGTTCCTTAACAGCAACGCGGTTGTCTGTTCCCACTCAAGCAGCTTCAGTGTAACGGTCAACAATTTCCAGCAGCTAGGCTTCCTGCAAGATTCTAGACTCTAGCCCCACCACATGCCGAGTTCGATCTCCCAATAGACCTCCTGTCTGCGGTCTATAGCTGCCCTCAACTAGAAACCCGCACGACCAGGCGTGCTTCTGCTTTGCGGCGAACACAAACACAGTCCACGCTCATCCAAGAGTGTCTTCTGGGCTTGTGTCGCGGTATTCATGACAAAAGCCCTGTGTTCCCGTACCGCCGCCATCACCGCCGCCATCACCGGCACCGACACCGCCACCGACACCGCCGCCGCGGCCACCACCAGCCCCGCCGCCGCCGCCGTCATCATTGTCATCCTCGTCGTCTCGTCAATATAGATAATGATAAGAAATTGTAATAGTAGTAGTCGTCGCCCGACTAGGACAGCAGTAGTAGTAGTAGTAGTAGTAGCAGCAGTAGCAGCATTAGCGATAATAAGATGATAACAGTAGTAAAATGATAAGAATACCATTCTTAACTGTAATAGCAGTAGTCACGGCAGTAGCAATGGGACTGGTACTGGCAAGAATACTAGCTAAAAGTAACAGCGTTCAAATTGCATTTGGTGACGAGTGCTACAAGTCGTACTTCCATTTCTGCGTCTGATTCTGCTATTGCCTTCATTCTCCATTCTCCACCCAGGTACGTTGTCAGGCTCGTCATGGTCAAGCCGACGAGAAGAAGAGCCGCTTCGGCCGAGTTCCAAGCTTTTTTCTGACAGGCAGAAAGGGCCCTACATCATGCGAGGCTATACCATGTGAAAACACATATTGTTGCGCAGCAAGCTATTCTACGCCATGCTTCTGTTAGCCGTGGTCCTGTCTTCAAGCCTGATGTACGTGCTGTGTTCTACCTGCCGACGTCCACATGACGCTATCCTATATGGGAGGCTTTGCTCAGAAGGAGCGAGCCCCAAGTAGAAACAGTGATCACCAAAGCATTGTCTTAACCATCATCATCACCACCACCATCATCATCGTCCTCATCATCATCATCATCATCATCAGCGTCACGATTATCATCATCCCCATCACCATCGTGATCATCATCCCAATGACTGCTGAGGTTTCCACCACCACCACCACCACCACCACCACCACCACCACCACCACCACCACCACCACCACCCCACCATCATCATATTGCTATGATTATGGCGCAGCAATGGCTGCGATTGCAACAATTATTGCCACCCGGCCACACACTCCCGCACCGTTGATCCACAACCTAGCCTAAACCCCACAATCCGGAACCTTGATGATCCCTCGCTGCAACCCCCCCTGCAGCAAAGTCAAGTGTCAGTCAGAATGTAGGAGGCCTGTTGACATGCGAAAATACCCTGAATCTCACACAGATTCCCAAATCTTAAAACACCCAACTCCAGCCCTCCCTGACGTCGCCAGGTGGTCCTGGTAGGGCCGGAAGACCCCGTAGAGAGCGAGTGACGTAACCAAGATGAGCGCAATGGCTTCCATCTGAAGCGCCTCGAGAAGAGGAACATCGAATGTTCATAAAGAAATCCTAATGATAAGGTTACTGTCATTCTAATACTAGCAAGAATAATTATCGTGCTAATGTCGATAATGATGATAGAATAACCTCAACGCTATCAACAATGATAGTTTTAGCAACAAGAATATGGCATCAAGACTTGGTGTAGTAGCACACATGAGAAAACAAACAGACAGTTCGGTGGGAATTCGGGAAGGCAAATAATCATGGCAGTTGCGCGATAAAATCCTAAACCCTAAACCCTCAACCCTAAACCTTAAACTTTGGCTGTCTGCTGCCATGCGGCAGGAGAGAGAACTGTGGGTAGAGCAAACTTCACAAGGAGCAGCAGCATCTTCCGAACCAGCCGTTCCACCTGGCATTAGGGTCTAGGGTGCACGGGTCAGCTTCGGTCCTTTATGTCAACAATGCTGATGTGGTGAATATCAAGGCAAAAGCGCCGCATTGAAGGCCTACGAAGCAGAAGTACAACTTACTTATTGACCCGGCAGTGCGGACCTATGATTTCTAAGGACACCCCACCAAGTGTTAGTCACTACGATGGATACGGGTAATTATATTAGGGCCCCATGATATTCCGATTATACGGCTATTACAGGGTGGAGGGCCTTCTGACCTATGACACCGTTCCTGAAGACGAGTGCTTCTTCCGCGTGTTGCGTGACATCAGGCCCGACATGCAGATTCAGCAGCAATGGCTGTTACTGCGGGGACTTGTTCTTGAACAAAGGTCAGAAGGTAGATGTGGGAGGTTCTCAAAATAGGGGCCCCTATACAGAATCCTTTTAATAGTGATCCATTCCAGTATGTAGACATGTATCCGTACATACCACGTTCTCTCAAGTACAAGTCCCACAGTCAGAGCAGGCAACATACTGCATCAACGATGGATTGCCAATGTAGCATGCGAGTTGTTTTATGAGTGGAAAAGCAGTTCTCATAGAAGCTCTTCTGTAGCCGTTCGCGGCCCTCATTGGGATAGAACAACTGAGAGATTCACGGGCGCAGCTTCCATGATTTCCCTTGCATTAAGCAGCTGCCCCTATGAGCCAGATGCAAATTGTCAAAGGGCAGGGATCTATCCAAACAATTCTGAGACACTTACAGATCCAGGCGCTTCCCGGAACAATACTAACAACAACCATCATCATAATCATCACAAGCATAATCTTGTCATCAGAATAATAGCAGTAGCAGCAGCAGCAGTAGTACTAGCAGCAGGAGTAGTAGCAGTAGTAGCAGAACTAATGGTTGAAGGCCCGGCCTCCCAGAAGGCCAACCTTTCCTTGTACGGCCTGGTCAAGTACTTCACGTGAAGACGAGATCTGTCGCCATGTCCGAGAACCTCATTGTCCGCACTTGGGGATTTCTCATTAGGGGCCATAAAAAAGGTCCTAGTGATTTGCGGGATTTGGGGAGGCCCTTTCGAGAATTACCCGCTTCCCTCTATAAAACCCAAGGCATAAGCTGCGGCCAAGTTGCGGTGAACAGCCAGCCGCCGACGCCTGCCACTCCGCATGCGAATATGGCGAAGAGCACGGCGGTGATCTCGCAAGGCTTGCGCGGAATGAAGGAGGGCAGGAAATCGAAGTCAGGTAGGAACTCGAAGCGGGCGGCCTTAGTCAAGTGAATGCTGTGGTGGCCTTTGGCGTGGATGATTGATTGCATGTGAGCGGCTCCTTCGATGGAATCCGTTTCTGGGCGGAGGCGGAGCATCACCAAGTACTTGCCAAAAAAGGCAACGAATCCTGGAAGGAAGACGTTGGTGCCGACTACCATTGCCATCCAGGGGTCGTAGATGACAGCCAGCAAAACCTGCAGTTGGAATGAACATGTTGGGCGCTCGCCTCAAACAGTAGGCAGGAAATCTTGGATTGAGTTTTCACTTTCCTCCATTTTCCATAACATCCATTACAAGACATCACGAAAGCAACGAGGGATCCTTTCCAAAAGTTTGGTCATGACCCACTGTACTTGCTTTGGTCGGTTATATCGTCATGACGATTGCGACGTAGCAGGGGCCGACGCCTCTGTCCAAGCGGGACAGTGGCTGCTGCATCCTTTCTCCGCTTGGCTCCAAACAGAAAAAAAAACTGCTGCGGCGCTGCGTTTTGAGCCCGTGCGGTCCCTAAGCTATGCTCCCTTTCCTTGATACCTCTTGGAACAGCAAGCAGTTAGCCATGCTGTGATCAAAATTCAGGGAAGAAGGACAGCTTGAAATCTGCCCAAGGAGCAATCAGGACCAGGGGCATGATGGACGATAGGCAATGAGCATTGAAGAGCGTCTTGTCGAGGCCGAAGTAGTGTGCCAGGCATTCCAAAGACATGTCAGAGGTACTGGTCCTGGGGGCTGCTGCACTCGGTCTGTACAGAAACACGCCCAAGATCCAAAAACCAGGCTCCTGGAAAGTATGCAGCCTCCGACTTTGCAGACAAGCCCTGAGCCCCCAAACTGCGGAAAAGCTTCCTACAAAACCCTAAAACCAAACCCTATACATCCGCATATGACCCCTATATGCCTCAAAAAATCGTAATATAGCCCCAATGTCCTTTTTAAAGGTACCACGTAATTTCTGTATATTTCCGTAAGCCTTTATCCCGGATTTCTTTCAGTTTTTTGCCAGGGCTCTGGCCCTGCAGCACATCTACAGCCAGACCAAAGCCTTGGAGCCTCGGCACCAGCTTCGGTTCTAGAGCTTGACTGTCAGCTTGAAGAGCTTTCGGGTCTAGGGTTTGGGATCTGAGGTTTCGGGTTGAGGGTTTAGAAGCTAGGGTTTGGGGTTTAGGATTTAGGGCTTTAGGCTTTAGTGTTTGGGCTCCCCGCATGTGCCAAGCCATGGGGCAACTGCTGCGAGTCATTCTGCAGCTGTCCAAAGGATTGACTCTGCATCATAGCAGACCTCACTGGACTTGTGGTTCACTGGTGCGCGACTGGATAGGTTGGGGCTGATAGGTGTGGACGGGACCATCAAAGTCCTGTCCTATCTCAAGATACAATCATGCCGTTGCTCCAATTAAACCGGGAAGGCCTGCCGTCATCTTCAAAGAGTCTAGAGATCTGAAATTAACTCAGCCGCATAAGCTCGCTATGTTACAGTCCTGAATCAAATAAAGGCCTGAAGGTCTGACAATTATCTAAAGCTCTAGGCAAGAGTCAAGCTTTAGCACATCTGCCAACCGGGGCAAACCACCTCTAATTCCACACCACCATATCACCTTAAATGCGGCACTAGGAAGTCAGTCAACTAGTTTGCTCTCACGTTAAGGGACGCCGTGTCAACAAGCCTCAGCTGATATCAGTAATGCACGAAATCCCGTTTACGTCTCTGCCAGGCGGCATGATGCTGCCTGAGACAGCTGTGAAGGACATAAGCTGATTTAGCATCACTCCGCTGTGGGTCGTTTTGGACTCTACCTTGGGCGAATGTCTTGAAATAACCAAAGGTCTCTTCCGTTTAAGCTGACAGATGAAGCAAAAATAGTGCGTGTTGACGAGCACTTTAAAATTTTGTATTCACTCAGAAGAAAGCCGTACTCAAAAAGGACTCGGCACGTTGAGCACACTCAAGGCCGCACAGGCAAAGAGCGATGCATCCGTCACACTGTAGAACGCCATCTGCAGCAACACCTGCATCATCTCGAATGCAGTCACTTCTCTTCTCAGGGCCCTCATGGATCTGCACACTTGCAGTTCCTACGCCACTCGGATTCTTGTGTCATACTTTGAATCTGTCGCACCAAGGACTCAACTAACTGCAGAAAAAATGAGACTCAGGACCTTTGATCGGATGTTCGCTAAATTTCCTGTTAAACCCTGAAAGACTGCGCTCTCGACTCACAGCATCCCACCTCAAGCTTGGATGTCGAGCACTTGGTGCACTGGAGGACACTGCGGTCAGCCCTTGCGTGCGTCTTCTTGCACTGCCGGCACCTGTGATTTTGATTTGGGAGGTCTGGCTTAAGCCCAAACAGCTCCTCGTGCTGGTTTGCCCTTTGCTTGTGTATCCGCACAGAAACTGGGACTTTTATTGGAAAGATCCTGCCATGCGGCTGACAGCACCAACTGCCAGAGTGCTTATGACGTCACGAGTATGCATGTTGGCACATGCCAGCAGGGCAGTATGCATGTGTCCTCTGACAGGCTTAAGATTTGGCATATGCCCAAAAAATAATCCCAGCAAGTATCCCCAACAGCAGAGAGGACATGTCATGTTGATTATCACTGGTTCCAAAGACTGATGCTTTTTTTTGTTCAAGCGCGTGCGCCGTCTCCGAGAAGCAGCATGGCTGTTTGCCCGGCTAACCTTTCTTC
>CAJNIZ010045829.1:0-17421 GCA_905231905.1 Symbiodinium pilosum
GGGGGGGACGGGGGGGGGGGAGGGCGGGGTTGCAATAAATCGGTCTTTGAAAGCAATCAGAATTTCTCAAAAGGGGCAATCTGAGGATCCTCAAGGACATATGAGCCCCCGTAATAATCCCCAATAATCTAAGGCTTAGGGTTTAGGGTCCAAACTCCTAGTATGCCCCGTGATGACCCCATAATGCTACCATATACAATCCCCTATATAACCCCCTTTAAGGAGTTCAGACCCTAAATCCTAAACTCTAACCCTAAACCCTAATCCCTCAACCCGAATCCCTGAAGTTTCGACTATAGCTTATATAGGGATTTCAGACGGACTGTGAGCTCCCTATTTCGGATGCTACTTGGGGGGTCAGGGCGACTTAGTAAGTAGGTTAATAACCCCTATAACCCATATAGTCGCACTAATTCTCCCCTTTATTAAACTAGTTATTAAGTCCCCCTGACACTCCAAGTATTGGGATGATTTCCACAAACTCCAATGGATTTACAGACTCTGTAGGAGTGTTTGGTTACATGTGCGTTGAGAACTCGCCACAACTTTCATGTTAGAGACGGAACGACTAAGTCACACTCCCTTCCACACACAAACCACAACTTCGGCAATGCCTAGGGGTTAAGTGTGTATGGTTTAGGGTTTCAGTTGAAATGAATCATTAAGCCCTGACTTGACTGTTTAGGGTGTAGGGAAGCTAAAGCAATCTGTGCATCGTCCAGACATTCCATTTTCACGCACAGCTATGAAACAGCACCGCGCGTGCGAAAAGCTTATGAAGCCAGAGCTCCTCCTGCAGAAAGGTTCCCATGCACCCGGGGGCGTACAGCCTTCTGGCCACATCCAGAAGCTAGCTTACAAGCGCCACTCCTTCGCCTGATTAGTACGTCTCTCTAGTAGCGAGTGTAAGGGATAATGGTTATTATAATAGGGCCCTCTTGCACTCCTATGTTACCGATACCACTATTACAGGGTGGGGGCTTCTTCTAAACTATGAGCCATAGTCTAAACAAACTCCTAATATCCAACCTAGAATAATCCCCTATATGATTCCCTATATGAAGGAGTTTAGACCCCAAACCTTGAACCCTAAACCCTATAACCCCTTCAAGGAGTTCAGACACGATACACTAAGCACCAAACGCTATATAAGATCACAATCATTAACTCGAGACCCTTAATCCTAGACCCTGAATCCTGAGTAGCAAGTCTTCAATGTGCCCGCCCCTCCATTTCAGCAATAGTTTAGACTCCTGCTATCCCTCTTAATAACCCCTGTAGTAGTCCCGTATACAACCCCCTTTGAGGAGTTTAGACCATAGCTTATGTATCTTTGCTACGGCCTGCGCATCGTGCGGGATGGCTCTGCTTGCAAACCTTCTCCTGCTGTCTTTTTGAATTATGGCGAAAGGCTATGAAGGCGACGAGCACACTCCAAGCAGGATCAGAAGTGAACGCCCTAAGCCCTAAACCCTCACCTCTTAGTCTTCGACGGTTAGGTTAAGAGGCTGAGCCGGGCACTCACCAGAAATCTGCGTATGTGCCAATACTTGTGGGTTCCAATGTTGCCCTAAGACCCTCAACCCGAAACCCTAAATCCGAAACTCTAAAGGGAACTCTGGCTTGTTCAAAAAAAATCATGTATAACAGCTACTGTAAAACCCCTTACCTATCATCCTTGTCACCTGGCAAACTGGGTTTTAGGGTTTAGGGCAAGCTCATCAGTACTTCTCATGGCTAGAAGGCGGGTGCGGCAGAGCGAGAGTCTAGGGTTCTGGGTCTGGGTAGCTCAGGGTCGAGGCTCCTCAAACTTATAAAATTTCTAAAGCCTCAACCCTAAGCTTAGGGTTCCTGCTCGGAGCGCGGCAAATTTGAATTTTTGCATGTGGGGCCTCTGGCGAGGCAAAGGCTACCACAAAAACCTGGCAGATGAGCAGTGCGCTTAGGTGGACGCAGCAAGGATAACCTTAAACCCTAAACTCTTAACCCCCTATATAACACCCCGAAACCCTTCACCCCCTACACACTAAACCCTAAACCCTGAAACCCCTAAACCCCAAAAGCCTAAACTCCCGCCCGCTATCAATCCTGGATGCTCGCTACCAAGTGATTTCTTTTCTGAAATTCGGGTTAAGGGGCTTGAGGTTACTACATACTGGGTTGCTGTTAGGAAGATTAAGTTGAAATGCCATAATAAGGGTATATAGTAAATAGTAGAGTTTCAATATCATAGTATTTCGATTCAAGTTCCTTAACAGCAACCAAGTTTAATAGTATGTACCACTCTATATATATACATGGATATAGCTGACTATATACTACTTTTTGTTATATATCACAAGCTGTCACTATGTGTTACCACACATTACTACATATCACTCTATATAGTACCCTGTAAGTAGATAGAACATGGCTTTGGGTATATTAGCATACGATCCCCATATGCCCCATATTCTATCTACTTGAGGGGGACTTGTGGAAGCTTGTAGGCTTGGAACTGCTCTGAGAGCACTTTCCAAAAATTTGGCTGCAAGTTGGCTGGTTGATTTCACGCGGTTTAGGGTTAAGGGTTTAGGTTGTGTACTGCCCCCCCTCACTAACAGTTGGATAATAACAGCCCTTAATATGACCCCTAATATAGACTGCTACTGGGAGGGGGCAGTACCCAAGGTTTAGGGTTTCCAAGCCTTAGGACCAAAACCCTAGACCCTACACCGGATAAGCCCTGGCCGCATAAACCTTGATGAACATGCGAGCCCCGTAATTATGGGAAACTACCATATACCTTAGGTCATTCCCCCTCACCGTAGATGTTACGTAGTAGGAGATAGATTAGACTCTTAATAAAACCCTTCTCAGGACAGGTACTGCTAAGGGGGACATATACCCCTAAACCCTCCCTAAAATCTACCTGCATGGACCCCTTGGATTGTGTCCTGCAGGATACGAGCGAGGTAAGAAGCGTTTAGGGCTTAGGCTTAGGAGTTTTTTTAGGGTTCAGGTTTCAGGGCACCCTCTCTCCTTACGGTGCTTAACGCTGAGATCCAGGATTACGAGTTTACAGTTTCGGGGACCCGTACACCCAAAACCATTGTAACAACCCTACCGTGTACTAAATCCCACCGCAGAAAACAAAGCTCTACATGCTCTCAGTCGAACGGGAAGAACTGGTAGGCGCCATAGCCAGCAACCGCCAGGCCACAACAAAAGAGCCACCAAAAGCCTGGAAGGGGATAAATACCTGGGGTTTGCTGTAACAAGTGCTTTTTGCAGGGTTTGGGCCCGTAAGCTTGCAACGTTTAGGGTTTAGGGTGCCGTGTTGGGTTAGGGCTTCATGGGGCTTCCGGGGTTCTAGGATATTCTAGGATTCAGGGTTCGGGGCTTAGGATTGAAAGCCTATGCTTGCAAGATCTCAATTGAAGCCTGAGATCTTGGGGATCAAGCTGTTGCATTCTGACTTCTGTGATTGAGATGCTGCGCTAATCTAACTACAGTAGACCATTGTCTGATCTCTATGGGTCCATTAGAACCCAGAGGGCGCAATGGACCAACAATTGGGCTCCTGCCTGTGTATGCGAACAACCAGAACTAAACAGTGGCTACCCCGAAACTTACTTCTGACATAAAGATTGCGATCCTTAAGTCGCGAAACCTAAGCACTGGGGCCTAAACCCTCTAAACCTAAAACCCCAAACGCCCAAAACACCAATACCACAAAAAAACCTGAAAACCTAAAACCCTAAAACACACGCAAAGGAAAACCCTAAAACACCACAAAAACCAACAAAACCTAACCCATGATTAATAAACTCTCCTCTTGAGGGCCTAAATATTGAAATCCCCATTATAATCGCTATTGAGGGGAGGGAGTTTACCCATCAAGGGTCTGGTTAAACCAAATTGTAAGCCTGCTTGTTTGGGTTCCCAGTGTGGAGCCTGAGGGTAAAGCTTCAGGATTTAGGGATTTAGAGGTTTAGGGTTTTAAGGTTTAGGGATTTAAGGCTTCGGGTTTTAAGGTTTAGGGCTCAGTGTTTGGCGCTGAAGCGTTTTGGGTCTAGAGTGAGGTTTGGGGTTTAGTGCTTGAAGGTTTAAGGCTGCAGCATCGGGTTGATAAGTCCCAAAGAGCAGAAATGATTGCCTCCCACCCGTTATCCTATCCTCTTCCTTCCATATTGAGCTATGGTCTAAACTCCTAGTTTTCCCCTTAAGAACCCCAATGTATACTCCCCAATATACCCCCCTGTAAGGAGTTTGGACTATAGCTCATGTAATAATGCTGCATTTACGGGATATCTCAGGCAAGGGGAAGTGTGCGGCTCCCTCTCAAGGCCTAGCGTTTAGGAGCTGGCAGGCAATAAGCCTGGGTTTAGGGGGGAGGGTTGATACGCCCCAATTTTCCGTCTACTTCTGGGAGAATGGGATCCCTATACTGGCCCTATTTCAGCTCCAATGACTAATTCGTAATATGTTAGTTGCAGTGATCTTTTCCATTCCTTCATTCCCTACTAAACAACCAGCAAGTTGCTCACCAATCCAGGCTAAGTTGCTCACCAATCCAGGCTCAGAAGCTCAAGATCAACCAACAGCTTAGACAAACTGCACGTAAATTGAGCGGCGCTTTGTGTTGAGCCAAGCAATGCAGGTCATAGCATCCTTAAAAGCTACTTTGTCCAAAAGGAGCTTACAACACTATTTCGTGTCTTGAGCTATACTAGCCCCATTCAGCCGCTCCAAAACCCTGAACCTAAGCCCTATTATAATCCAGACACCCATGAGATAAGAGTTTCTTTTCCGTAAATCGGGCAGACAGAAAGTTATGACATCAAATCTCCCGTCTGCTTGGGTTCGGCAACGGAATACCTTTATGGCTGTTATCATGGGCTTAGGGCTATGATTTTACATACTTTTTGGGGTTAAGGTAAACCCTGAACCCCAAAAAACCCACTGACCTACAGGGCTCGGCCCTACTAGGCCCGAGTATTGGTACTGTCACAGTACTTCCTTCATACGGATATGAATAATTCGATATTCACCATACTAGACTTTACACGTTGAGGAACGCATCTGCTATTAGGGATATTTGGGGTGTTGCATTCCAAAAACAAGGGATGACTACTAAACTGCGTCTGAATAATCCGGACTCATTGTGTGTTCTACTAGGGCACTCGTCTTTGAGAATTTGCTAGGAAGTTTGCGAGGTTGGTGTTGTCACATGAACGTGCTGATGAAATGCGTGACCCAGTCTACACTGCACAATTGAATTCCAATGTCAGCCGTGTCAGAACGTGTTTAATCGTTGAAGTTTCCAAAGCCGAACGCTATTCAAACGCCAAGCCGTTTCGGACTTCCTCTCACCCTGAAGGAGGAGGAACCCGAAGGGTCCAAGTACCTAAATCGCGTCTGCCTAGGGCCCGAGGCAGCCATAAAGGAGCCAATTGTGAGCCCTAAGTGCGTTATATTGATTCCAAGATCCAAGCCCCAAACAGTAAAGCCCTATAGCCCTATAGGCTTGCACATACTTGGATCCCTTTGGGGTTAAGGTCGAGCAACGCTTTCGCTTCTTAGTTTCTGCGGGCGGAGGTGCGCATGGAACCTGCGCGAAGGCTTTAAATGTTCGAGTATAACGTGTACTAAGGGGCGGGTAGGGTTATATAAGTCCGAGATGCAATGATGAACAGTTCTGATCGATGATAGTCACCCTGCTTATAACATCCCGAGCTATAGCTACCCAGATAACATGGAAGTGATGCGGGAGATAGGGGTTATGGCGATTGCCAGGGGGTCGGGCACCCCATGTACAGATCCCAATATACTCTCTGATGCTGATTGGGACTCTCAAAAGAGAACCCGAATTGTCGAGAACCGTAAAACCTACACATCCTCCTATCGCCCCCTATACTCCTACAAACACGCCATAAATCCCCATATGTCTCTTAGACCTGCTACGCTAATTCGAACGACGTGGGCTCAAACCAGATTTCCTCAAACGCAAAGAAGAAAGCCAAAACCAATTTTAGCTAGTGACCGGGTTAAGGGTCTAGGCATATTAGGCCCCAAAACCCTAAACCCTATAGACCTTAAACCCTAAACCTAAATCCTTAACCCCAGACCCGCATACGTGGAGCTCCTTCTTGAGCTGGAGAGTTGAGGGGAGTTGGGGGCGAGTGAGTTCGGGCAAATGGTTCAGCCCGGGTTCTGGGCGCTAATGTCATTAAGCCTACACCCTGGTTCTGGCGTCTAGGGTTTTCGTTTAGGTCAGGACATGCTCGTTGCAATTAGCGTACAGAGTTGTGAAAGTCCATGACAGAGTTGAGATCAAGTATAGTCAGCTGGATATTCCGTAGCAATTCTGCTTGGACTGCAGCTCCATCTACATAAAGATAGTGGTTCATCGCACGCTGAACCTCAAGCTCCGTGCTTTTTGTCAGTGTGCACCACAATGGAGCCGACCCTTGCAAGGAACTATCCTCGTCTTGTTCAATATTGAAAGCTAAAGCTATGGCTTCCTAAGGCTTTAGGATGTGGGTTCTACTTGGGCCCATGCAAGCGAACCAGAAACAAATGCGTCTTTACAACACAACCATGCTTGTAGGTTATCTGCCCTTGGAATGTTAAGGCAGCAAACCCTAAACTCTAAATCTTGGATCCTAAACCTAAACCCTGAACCCCTAAACCCTAAACCCTAAACCTCAAACCCTAACCCGAGCCTTGGGAGAAGGTTCTGCAGAAGCCGGTGCGTCGCTGTTCTTTCCTGGGTGGTGCTCTTTTGACCCACTGGGAGCTGGCTCCGTACTATCACTTACACTAAGAGTCTAGGTACCCAATAATTAGGTACTTGGGATTTGGGTAATAGCAATTATAGTACAGGTTTTGGGTAAGTATATGATGATTAGGTACTTGGACCTTTAGGGTTACTGGAGCATAGTGGGGAAGAAAGGGAATATGTCATATGAGTCATGGTCTAGACTCCCAATCTCCCCTTCATAAGCCCTTAAGTACACCCCTCTAGAATCCCCTATGATGAACCCCCTTTAAGGAGGTTTAGATCATAGCTCACACAGGGGTTATATATGGATGATGTTCCTTTCCCTTCTTCCCTGCTGCACACCAATAAGATCAAAAACAGGAACCCGAATTAGGGCTTAGGGTTCAGGGCTTAGCCTCCATCAGCCATCAACAACATGAGCCCTAACCCAAAGCCTCAAAGTCATAACGTGCTAAAGCTTGAAGATCCCAATATAGACCCCAACATATGTTGCTACTTATTAAGTCAACACCCCAAAATGGTACCCCTAATTTTCCGAAATCCTCAACCCTAAACCTTACGTACATAATCCTACATACTCACATATATATACATATACATATAATAACCCTACTATATCCCCTATGTATACCCCAAACCCTAAACCCTAATTAAACCCTAATCGCCGAATTTCGGGAAACCCTAAACCCTAAACCATAAGCCCTAAACCCCCCAAGAACTTCCTACCAAGGTACGGCTCACCGTGATGCCTCCGTCCTGCTCCTGTTTGCGGCGCATAACGTTTGTTAGCTCAAATTATGGTTTAGGGCTTACTCTATAAGGGTCCATGTACCCAATAATTAGGTACTTGGGAATTGCGTAATAGCAGTTATAGTACGGGTTTGGGGTAAGTATCTGATTCCTAGGTACTTGGACCCTTAGGGCTTAAGGTTTGGGGTGGAAATCTTGCACCACCTGATGTACCCTATACCCCTGCCATAATGCAACTGACGCCCACCATCATGAACACAGAGCTCCGGCATCTACATCCTGAGCGATTCTTATTCTTTCTAACGGCCAATACCCTTAACCAGAACACCTTGAGCCCCTGAATTCTAAACCCTTCTAACTACCCTTTTAAACCCCAACCCAAAAAACCTATGAGGTCTGGATTCAGTAGCAAGTCCGTTGAAGGTCCAGTTAGAGTGCCATGCTTTCGAGAACATGAGCCCCGCGCAGGAGGTTCGCCAGACCCTCTGGCGATCAGTCAGTCCCTCAGCAGCTACTTCGACGGCTTGAACTGAAGCATATCCTGACGCATGATCTTGAATACCTCGTTCTCGCTGAGATGTCGTCTCGCTGTGAATTCGTTCCGCAAGTTCACCTCGGTAGTCTACACCTCGGACTGAAGCTGGCAAATGGGCTCGTGGGCGGCGGCGCGCTGCAAGCCAGGGAGCTTCTGCGCGCAGGGCCCTTGCGGCCCGTGTCTGCGCTGCCGCGGCCCCGACGGAACTCAAAAAATTGGGTTAGAAGGTTTTGTTTGGGTATGATGTCTAGGCTTAGTCTCTACAACACTTGCCTCTTTAGGGGCTAAATACCGTGTAGAATATGTAGGGTCTTGCTTAGGGTCGGGTGTTCATAGCTTGGTTTTTAAATTCAGGGCTTGCAAGGTTTAAAATGGACCACCTCGAATATGCAAAAACAGACAAAGGTGATTTGAAAACCTGCCTCCAACCAAGCTTTCAAACTAGGCCCGAGTTCCTGAGTTTAAGGTTTATAGTTATAGTGCAATGACCTCCCCTAATAATCCCCCCGCCACCTAGCGGAAGCTGCGGGGGCGGGGGATATTAAGGGTTGGAGGGTTGGGGGAACTTTCGAGCTCTACGTTTTTCTCATTGGGTCTTCGTCAGAAATTACATTCTAGCTCTATGTAGTATTCCATGTTAGGCTTAAGCGCCAAAAGCAAAATATGTACCTAGTATTGGCGACTTAGCTGGGTTGGGACCTGTCCCCTTTTTTGGCATACACAACAAAATTCCCAACACATCTGGCCTCCAATCATACCCAACACCAAATCCCATGAGTCCCAAACAGCCCCTGAAGCCTAAACCCTAAACCGCGTGGGATCCAAAGCCCATAGTCTGATGAGGTACTTTGGGTTGAGGCCTCAGATTTTAGGGTTCAGGGTTGAGGGCTGAAGGTTTAGGTCCGATATCTAGGCCTTACATGGATCTCGCAAATACCCACAAGAATAGACCGCAACCTGAACAATGATGAGTAGCTGTGCTGTCCTGGTTTTTTGGGAATTCAATGTCGGTTTTAGAAGAAGTTAGAGACCCAATCGGGTGTCACTACCCAAGAACTGTGAACTTCCCCCAAAATTTCCTTATACTACAAGTCCGTGTTCTGAAGTCCGAGAAACCTTTTGGGGCCATAGTTTTACGAAATGGCGGATTTCTGCAAGCTGTGGGTTGCCTTGTAGATTCTAATGACCAAGCTGCTATCTGAGCTATAGTTTAAACTCCTACAGTACTATCCCCCTTAATAACTCATATAATACTCCCCTGTTCATCGCCTATATAACCTCTCTAAGGAGTTTAGACTAAGCTCATCTGGGCTTGGGGTTCAGGACCTGAAGAGCACAGCCTAGGTTGGACGGAAGGGTTCCTGAACCCCAAGCCTAAGATACGCAAGTTCAGGGTCTAGGGTTTAGGGTAATCTGAACCCCAAAAGTACGTTGAATTATAGCCTCTTGGGAAGCTTTTGGGAGGCTTTAGGCTATCATTTTGTCCACTTTTGGGGTTCAGGCAATGCTATAGGGAAACTTTAACAAACTCCGAAGCGATCATTTCCTCCCTTCCCTTCGTCCGGTCTCCTTTTCAAAGCAATCTCCCTCTGCGTTCACGACCTCGGATGGCACCATTCCCTAAGGGTCCCAGGACTCAAGTAATAGGGTCCTTGCACCCTTAACTATTTTGCAAGGGGTCGTGCCAGGCCACAGTTCGGGGGCTCAGAGTCGGGTTGTGGGTTCAGGGCTTAGGGTTTGGGCAACATTTGGGTGGACGATGTTGGATTTTGACGCTTCAGCCACGCAAAGTCTTGTATGCGCTAACTCCCGCCCCAAACCCTCGACCCTGCGCATTTCACCCCAAACTTGCTCCGTAGACCCTAATTTCAGACGCGACCTGGTACTGTATGTTTGGGCTAGCGTTCCATTTTAGATCCAAGCCCCGAAATATTCTAACGACCAACCCCCTGGTTTCTGGTCTGAAATATGCCTGATAAAATATCCAGTATGCCACGGGGGCGGGGGGAGGGGGGTGGGGGGGTACCATTATTAAATACGCCCAGTATATAGTATATACCAGTAGTATACCACAATGGGAATATTCAAAATCAGGGAGTGTTTATGGCCTGAGGAAGACAAGGTTGGCTGAGGCTTTGGGGTTAGGGGTCTAGAGGTTTAGGGGTTTAGGGTTTAGAGGTTTAGGGGTTTAGGGTTTAGGGTTTAGAGGTTTAGGGTTTAGAGGTTTAGGGGTTTAGGGTTTAGAGCAAATTACATTTGAGAATCTTGAATTGGAGGCTTTTGGGGCATATTCCTGATGGGAAGTACAATGAGGACCGAGCTCGTTTGGGCTATTTGTAACTTGCTGAGTTTAGGGTTTCGTGTGTAGGGCTTAGGAGTTATAGGGTTTGACATATACTTATATGAGTCGTGTTTTTTGGTGGTTGAACCTAGTAAGATAATCTTCCTTATATAGAATACTAGACCAAAGGGAGGATCTAATCTTACTCTATACTGGGTACCATAGTATCCTGAAATAAGATATTACTCACATGGAATAAGCTGGTCATCCTGTAACTAGCGTTTCGGGTTTAGGGCTTAGGGTTTAGGTGACGGCTGGCTGTCGTAGGGGTCGTACCACAGTGTAGAGTTCAGGATTGACAAGACATCCAAGCTCTTGGAATGGAAGGCCCGAAGGACAGGGAAAGTATCGCGGAAGAGCAGCTGAGGAATGGGAATTCGAGAGAAAGTTTCTGAGGGATTTACTGGGTTGCTGTTGAGGAACTTAATTCAAGTTACTATATTGGGGAAACCCTATGAGTATATTTATAGCAACCCAGTTAAAGGTGGGAGGGTGCAAGGATCGGAGTTTGGGGCTCAGGGGTTGAGAATCGGCCTAGACCTCCCAAATACCCATCAAAAGATAAATCTGAAAATGAAAGCCCATCATGAATATAAACAAGAAGGATAAGAATGTGGCCACAATGCTGACAATAGTTATACAAAAAACGATGATGACCATGATCATAACACAGTATGATATTAAGACAATAGTATAAATAAGAGCACATAGGCTATCAGTGTGGGTGTGTGGCATGTCCAGGTAGAGCATAGGTCTCAGGGTGAAAGTTTGGATTCCTATAGATACACTAGTCCGTGATCACCATGAAATCCAGTATTACATTCCCGGAACCCATTCTTTCTTTCCTAAAAAGCCAAGGGTAAGTGGCTTTCGTGGGCCAAGTTGCCACCTGTACACTGCTTTTTCATCCTTTGTGCGGCTTGCTTTTTTTCTACATCTTACTAGGACCATGCCATCCGTGTTGAGGGTCTATAGGGCTTACCAGAACAGGCACGACTGCTGCACTTACTTTATTGAGGAGACCGTGTTTAATGGTTTTTGCCAGCCCTTACTCCGTTTCAGCCCGTTATTTGCAAGCCCATGTTTAACGCACGTTGGTTCTGGGTACCTAGCAGAATCGAGACTTATTTAAGTCAATCCCGAAGCCATCATCATGTAATCCCTGAAGCCCTCCTCATCGTGGCGTGCTATTTGTTCAAGACATCAATTTTCTGTTTGTCAAGGGCCCTTTTGACAATCCTAAACCCTAAACACCCTAAACCCTAAACCCTACACCTTAAGGCACGTTGCGTTTCTTCTTTGTCGCAACTTCTGGGCCAGCTCTTGATCCAGCTCACCTGCTCAGCTTCTCACAGTTTGGATTCAGCTTTAGTTCATGGGATCTAGGGCGTACAGTTTAGGGCTTAGGTCTTAGGTGAAAGGGAATTCCCTTGCATAAGGCGTGTTTGAGTAGGCGGAGAGGGCTTATGAGTGACACGGAACCTTAAGTCCTTGCAAGTGCCATTGAAGAAGTGGTTAAGAGCAACAAAGAGGATCCATTGAGGAATGGTCTTTGAACTCGCTCCAAGCGCTTGAGCCTTGATCTTCTTGGAAGCGCCATGAGGGATATGGACCTTAAACTGTAGAAGAAGATCGCCGCGATGAAGGCAAAGGTAATGCTTCCAGTGGGTATTAAAGAAAAGCCAACCGTGATGATAAAGCAAGCCCGCTGGTGGTGTTTGGAAAACACCTGTCACGACCCGAAGATACATGGGCTCAAGGGAAATTTAAGGTTGAGCCTAAAGCCTAAACTCTAAGTTTGAAGGTCCCGAGTCGAAGGATCCAGCTATGATGGACTGCAATGCTTTTGGGGTGTGCAAGGGGTCCAAGGACCACATAAAAATAAGGAACAACCAACAAAAATTAGGGTTTCGACGTTGTTCTAGACTTCCTGCATTTAGCCGCAACTCTTTAGTGTAGGATCTTCAGCTTTAGGCCATGTTTAGTATCCCCTGAATTAGCCCCCATAATCCTCCCCCAGACACTCTCCTATATAACTCTCTTAAATAGATTAGACTATCGCTCATTTGAGCCATGGAACTTGCCAATGTCTCACAGAAACCCTCCTCAACCCAAAAACCCTCAACAGGCTCTTCATAGCATTGGAACGTGCCGAGGGCCCCATAAAAAGAAAACCAGACCCTACTTGGATAACAGCTCCCAACCCGCAACCCAGAGAAGGATACTGTAGGTTCCCAGACAACCCTTAAGCCCTACAAATCAAGTCCTAAATCACCTAAACCCTAAAAAGCACTCCTTCAAAGAAGATTGTAGAAGGGAATCCTGGCTTCTTAGACGGTCCGTCATATGCGGCAGCCGCCCAGGATCTCCCTGACTAAATCCTAAACCCTTCACTCTGCCACTCTGAGCCTAAATGCCCGGAACCCCTTACACTTGCCCCTAAATCCTTTACCCTAAACCCTAAAGCACGTAGCTTCGAAATCTCCCAAACTTTCTTGTGGGGAGTAGGAATGAAAGGTTGGATCCCTCTTCTAGCAGTACCTAGACAATCCCCTATCATAGTCCCACGAACCCCATTCCTTCATTCTTCCGTTCTTTACAATCGTCCTACACCCTCTACACAAAAATCCGCTACCAGTTTCCGTTTTCTATTTTCTGTTTTTCGTCTCCTTCATAGTTAAAGTACACAAGTAATCTAGTGGGGGTTACTAGGAGGGTCAGGGGTCTTGAGTTAGTAGGTTAATAACCCCTATAATGCACATAGTAACCCCAACTGTTCCTGTTATTAACCTACTTACGTAATCGCCACCACCCTCCAAGTAGGTGTAGGAGTAATTTCCTAGTGCGCGCTAGTGGGCAAAGTGAAAGGTCAAAACCGTTGGGGCCCTATGTGGGCTCGGAATCCCATAGCCCATTATTAGGGTTTAGGGTTTAGGGTTTAGGGTTTAGCCATAGCCCATTATTACTAGTACTACTATTATTCTTCTACGTGGCGCGGAGGACCCCTAAAAAGGGTTAACCCTTGGATACCTACACTAGGAGTATAAGGGAATCCCAGAGAGTTAAAGGTCCAAGGTCCAAGCGAAGTCCCAAGGAGAACTATGACTCGTCTTACGACTATTACCTTTATTACAACTGTTGTTATAATCATTCTAACTTCTACTCGTATCGCTAGATCCATTATTACTACTTAGGTTGACCCGCCCTGTAATAGTGGTATCATAGGACTGGAAGAGGACCCCCAAATCATCACGGTTATCCCTTACAGTCACTTTTACTGGTTGGGGGGTCCACTTAAGTTATGGCATGTACCGTGGGCGTACCCGCAAGGCGTCATACAGCCCCCTGAATGAAGGCCAAGAACCCACATTAGGTACCCAGATTAACTTCTTAGCTTAAGGCAGCTAGCTAAGATTTAACACCTAAACCCCGAAATCCTAACACCTGAACCCTGGACCCCTAAGATCTAAACCCTGGTTAGACTTAAACTCAAAATCCACAACCCCAAGCTGCCTAAGCTAAACTCAAATTCCAAAACCGCCTCGAAGTGGATCTTCCGCATCAGTTGCAGCCGAGGCTTTGACTGGCGACTGCGCCGGCCTGCCCTTTTCCTCGCACCAGTTGAGGGTTTGGAACGGTTTTAAAGGCTTTAATGGTTGTAACGACTTGAAGGGTTTTAAGGGCTTTAAGGGTTTTGAGGGCTTTGAAGGTTTTAAGGGCCTTAAAGGCTTTACGGGTTTCAAGGGATTTTGGGGAGTCCGGATTTAGGGTTACTCTATGGTTCTACAGGCACGAGCTTTTTTGGGGGCGGGGGGGGTACTGGTTACCCTAATGGTCCAAGTACCCAATAGGTAGCTACCTGTGATAACGGTTGTACTATCCCTAAACCCCAAACCCTTAGCGCTATCCGATTTGAGCAAGTCCATGATCTGACCCTTAGGGTTTGGATTTTGGGTCTGGCAGTTTGGGCTTTAGCCTACCCTGAAGATCTGAGACTGTAAATAGTGCCCACTTTGGGCCCGACAGTCTGCAAATGGTATCCATACTCTGAGCCATTGGGATCCTAGGTCCACCCAGACCCCCTAAAGGATCCAAAAAACGGAACACACCCAATATGAATCCATTACTACATTGGGGGAACTAAGGGAGTATTAAGGGGTTCCATTTTTTGGATCCTTTAGGGCTTCTGGGCAGGGGGTTGGGTTGAGGGTTTAAGGTTTAGGGTTCTGGGGCTTACCCTAAACCCTAAGAAAGTGCATGATGATTGTATGTAGGCGTCTACAGAGGGAATAGATTGCAAGGTTGTAGTGTCTACCTACATTCACCATGAGCTGTAGTCTAAACTCCCTAAAGGGGGATATATAGCGTCTAGGGTTTCGGGTCTGAAATCCTTGTATAAAGGGGGTTATATAGGGATCAGTATAAGGCTTGTTAAGGGGGATACTAGGAGCTTAGACTATCGCTCGCATAGACAGAGTCACGAAGCTGTAGTGTCAAAAGGGGTGCAATTCCCACAATGCTCAGGCTTCGACGTTAGATTGCTTTGTCGGTCAGGTTTTTAATTGAGGAAGCGGGAGTTAGGGCTAGTGGACAAAGCACTGTGATAGGCTTGAACACCTTTGACGCGGACAACATGCATCAGAGTTAAAAAATCGAGGTGCTTATTGTGATGTTGGCCATTGTCATCTATGCAATATTGCTAAACATCCATGCAAACCTTGGCAACAGTCCCTGCAACACGTTCATGTCTCTCGAAGCCTACAACTTAAACATAAAGCTCCACAGCGACCTACACTCGAACTTGCAACAACATGTATAAAGCCGAAACCCTGAACGCCCTCGAGCCCTCAGTGAACACCCTAGATCCTAAACCCTCAACCCTAAAACCCTAAACCCTAAACCCTCAAACCCTAAACCCTGAACCCTAAAACCCTAAACCCTAAAACCCTGAACCCTAAAACTCTGAACCCTAAAACCCTGAACCCTAAAACCCTGAAACCTAAAACCCTGAACCCTAAAACCCTGAACCCTAAAACCCTGAAACCTAAAACCCTGAAACCTGAACCCTAAACTCTGAATCCTGAAACCCTAAACACTAAACCCTAAAACGCAAAAACCTAACCCTGAACCCTAAAACCCTAAACCCTGAACCCTAAAACCCTGAAAAGAAAACCGTGCCTGCTGCTGTTCAATGTCGGTATTCCTCTTCTTCAGCTTTGCGGCCAACCTTGCCGCGACTTCACACGGTTAACTTTTAGTTTAGGGTTTTAGGGTTTTAGGGTTTAGGGGTTTAGGGTCTTAGGGGTTTAGGGTTTTGGGGTTCCAGGGGTTTAGGGTTTGAGGGGTTTGGGGTTTTAGGGTTTTGGGGTTGTAGGGGTTTAGGGGTCTGGGGTTTAGGATTTAGAGTGTAGGGTCCCTTCCAAAATGGCTCACACATTACTTATATATATGTATATAACATCTGTATGTGGGCTCCATGTCAGTTTAGAGAAATGCAGACTAAGACACATCCTGAGCAGTCAACCTCAAGCTCCAATGTCTGAACCGCAAATCCTGGTAATCGCGGGGCACGGGCTTGACAGAACCTATTCAGGGTTTAGGGCTTACGGAGGTCCTATCAGGGTTTAGGGTTTAGAGGAATGGGGTTTCAGGGTTTAGGAGTATGTCAATATCCTATTAGGGCCTCAACAAGAGTAGATGTTTGGCCTAGGGCCTAGGAAATCCAATAGTCTGTCCTGATGATTGGTCCGGTTCCGTGGCTGCTACTCTCTTTGTGTATGAGCATTACCTGGTTTAGTGTTTAGGGATTTAAGGCCTGGAGTTTAAAGATTTAGGGGTTTACGGTTTAGGGAAACAAGGGGGTGTTTGATCACTTTCGAGGGCTTAGCGGATTTGAGTTCCAGCTACGGATGCAAACGTTCCTATCAACAGACGAAGGGCATAACTGCTACTCTTCTAAATATCTCCCTACTGCAGTACTGCAGGATTATGCAGAAATTTTCCGACAGCAGAGTCCAGGCTATGTATTTATGGTACACGACCCTTCTTAAGAACGGAAGTTATTCTAGGTAGTAGTACAAGACCTTTCTTTATAACAGGAACAGACCTTGCTAGAACCCTAACCCCTAAACCCTTGAAGCTGCTCTACATAGATCCCAAGTAACCCCTGAACCCTAACCCCTAAACCCTAAACCCCCGCGGCTCAAACGAGGTGCTGAGGGTCGATGTGCGCCCCAAACTCGGCGGCAGGGCGCGACCCCGCAGTCTGCATGCCAGGAGGTTAGGGGCTTAGGGTTTAAGGTGCCGGGTTTAGGGCTTGGGTCTAGGGTAAGCTTTGGGATTCGGGGGGTTGGCGGTCTTAGGGATTCAGGGATTTGGGGGTTTAGAGATTTAGGGGCATAGGGGCTTTTGGGGATTCAGGGATTCTACGTGCCTGCTTTTAAGGAAGTTGCAACCTCACTCAATCTTAAGCAGCTTGCATCAGAGAAGCTATGTGTGCTGCTTGCAACTACGTGTGCTCTGGGATTCATACGGGTAGTGACTCAGGAGCAAGGAGCTAGCAAGGCAGGAAACAAGTCGCACCATGCATTTACACAAAGCTCCCTATACCCTAAAACCTATAGGTTGCTTTATGGAGGCCTACGTAGCGTTGTTCACACCTAAGGCTTCAGGGTTTAGGGCTTAGCGTTTAGGGTTTAGGGTTTGGGGACTATTTGTCTTGCTTTCCTGTTCTAATTCGAGGCTTTCCGAGCATGCATCCACTGCTGGAGGCTAGTAGCATCCTTAAAAGGACACCGAGGGCACCCAGAATCTCGGGTTTAGGGTTAAGGGCTACAAAGCCCAGATCCCCCAAGCGCCCCCATGGACGTGTTCCCTGAACGCTAGGAGAAGAAGCAGGTCAACACGTGTAGGCAGCAAGGCAACATCCTACTTGGTGGGTACAGGGCTGCTGTTCCAAGAACAACTGCTTAACCCAAAGGGTCCATGTAGCTATATGGTATATACTTAGCCCTTAAAGTAGGTATATGG
>CAJNIZ010045830.1:6827-34793 GCA_905231905.1 Symbiodinium pilosum
AACCTGAACCCTAAACCCTTAAACCCTAAACCCGAAAACCCTAAACCTGAACCCTAAACCCTTAAACCCTTAAACCCTTAAACCCTAAACCCTAAACCCTGAACCCTAGACCCTTAAACCCTTAAACCCTTAAACCCTGAACCCTAAACCCTACACCCCCCAAAAAAACCTTAAACCCTAAACCCTAAACCCTAAACGGAGGCCGCCGAGCTGCTAAGCAGCTTTCGGATTTTCGACTCTACCGGCTCCGGGCGGCTGTCGAAGGAGGCAGCAAGCGCTCGGTCGGGGTTTAGGGTTTAGGGTTAAGGGTTTAGGGCTTAGGGTTTAGGGTTTAGGGCTTAGGGTTTAGGGTTTAGGGCTTAGGGTTTAGGGTATGATTAATAAACCCCTCCTTCTAAGGGCTATATAGGGGTCATATAGGGACATATAGGGATAATGGAAAAGAAAATGGAAGCTACTATGTAGGGTTTAGGGTTTAGGGATTAATAAACACCTCCGTCTAAGGGCCTCAATATTAGGATCCCTACTATGATCCCTATGAAGGGGAGGGGGTTTATTAATTCATCAGGGGTCTACATTAGTGCAGGGGCTTCAGGGTTTAGGGTGGGCTGAGGGGGTTTAGGGTTTAGGGCAGCCTAAATGGGGTTTAGGGTTTAGGGTTAAGGATCTAGGGTTCAGGGTAGCCTGAGTGGGGTTAAGGGCTTAGGGCTAAGGATTTAGGGCTTGGGTTGAGGCTTTAGGGTTAATGGTTACGGGCTTACGGTCAAGGATTTAGGGTTCGGGGCAGCCTGAGGGGGTTGAGGGTGGTGAGGGTTTAGGGTTGATGGTCAAGGGTTTGCACTTAAGGGTTGAGGTTAAGGGTAGCCTGAATCGGGGCGAGGGTCTAGGGCTGAGAGTTTAGGGCTAAGGGCTAAGGATTCAGGGTTAGGGTAGAAAGGGGGTAGATAGGGTAATGTAATGGTTAGCTACATAGGTTACACAGGGGACATGTAGGAAACTGGGCTTATTTAGGGGCTGTGTGCAGGAGAGTGCTGCAGGGGCACAAATGCATACAAATTGGGTTAAGGGATTAAGGTTTAGCGTTTAGGAAAAATCCATTGTGGTCCTAGCTTCCTTGTAAAATTGCAGGAAAGGGTACCTCAAATAGGCGTCAAGAATGCTATAGGTAAGCATGACGGCGCCTGTAGCACTAACACTGGTTCCATTTCTGAGGGTTGTATCCTTTGGAACACAACGCAATCATAGTACCTTGAAGCATATGCATATGCTTATGTGTATATATATATATATGCATGTATCTTTATTTATATGCACAAGCGGCACGAACATCTCTGTCCTTGACATTATCCGGCTTGTGGATGTTCACGGGCAAGTCTTCACGGGAACGGACCTTATGAAGAGCCAGCGTGTTGGCATCAAGTGGCTCCTGCTCAAGGGGGGGAGGCAAGCGACACCTGGAGGTGGTGAAGCGGGATCTGAAGAACCGCCAGTTCAAGCTTCTCACCTTATGGGCCACTTCCAGCCGTCTGTCTCCTTCGGTCTTGCCCATTGCTGAGATGGACAAGACGATTGAGTGTTCTGTAAGCAGGTGGAAGAGGGTGCGCACCAGGTCTTTTCAACCACAGCTGACGCAATGACTGATGAAGACTTCCCGGGGCCCCAAGTCCAACTGCAATTAAAGCGGCTACTGCATTAGGAGAGTAGGGAGTTTGGGTTTGAGGGATTGGCGTGTGGAGGATGGAGGGTAAAGGGGCTAAAGATTTGGGGTTTAGAGTTTGGGTTTAGGTCTTTAAGCTGACGGGATTGGGGATTACATGGAGGATCAGGGATCCCAAGTTTGACAGAGCTAGTTCAAATTTCAAGCCCCAAGTTAGGGTACTCATGGCCCAGTTTATAATTACCACTAAACCTTGAAGTAGGAAGATGCAAGGTAAGTGCAGGGTCAGGGCATGCACGGGATTCCGCCTAGGGATCTTAGATTCGGGGTCCTACTCTGCCCTACGCTAACATTGAAGCCCAAAAGCGGCACTATGAAAGGGCCCGTATGAGCCCCAATGCTAGTTGGGGGAAGGCTAGAATTTTGGAGGTAGTCTGAGATGGCCCATAGTAGGTTTCAGGGTTTATGGCTTAGAACACACCCCAAACCCTAAACACTAGACCCTAAACCCTAAACACACAGAATGACATGTTGATTGCGGCGTGGGAATAGGATCAAAAGGGGGATTAGCGGAGCAGTGGAACTTCCCCGTGGTTAAGGTTTCTTCGTTTTAGGTTTAGGCGCGCTTTTCCATCTCATTCGTCATTTTACCCCAACGGATACCCCAATGCGTACCCCAATACTTATACCCCTAGACCCTGAACCTTCACATGAGCTATAGTCTAAACTCCTTAAAGGGGGGTTCTATAGGGGATTATATAGGGGACTACTATAGGGGATATTAAGGGGGATACAAGGAGTTTAGACAATGGCTCACATGTGCCCGGAAGCCTAAGAGGAGCCCCGAGGCTGCATTGCTGTCAAGAATCCTAAGTGGAGGTACGCTGGTCGGATTACTTGGAGGATCTCTTGACTTAGTAGGTCTACTCAGTAACTATGGTTATGGGGCTTATAACAGAGGTTATTGGAGATAGCAGATAGACTTCCTAAGTCAACAGATCATCCAAGGAGGGCGAAAGCTTGCACCCTGGACCGTAGGATGGGTTTGCAGTGGGGTAGAGGGATTTTGGGGTTTAGCCTTTAGGGTTAGGGATTGTAGGGTTTAGGGTGGATGACAATTGATAGTGCAGCTTACGGTGATCTGGTCATGCCAAAGCAACCTGGCAAGGAGCTCTTCCTGTGTTGCATTGAATTACCGGCTTAAATCCCCCATGTAACATTAGACAATATAGCACCTAGATTATCCCTATATAACCCCTATATGAGCTACTGTCAACAGTGGACATATGAGTCCCTCCTGTAGTTTAGCATAGTCCCCAACATAGTCCTTAGCGGGACATATGGACTGTAACTCATATATTGGAACTACCCTAAACCCCTGATAAATTCCCTACAATATATTGCAACTAGCATCGCAGATGGCATGGCACGCTTCAGCGGCTTATTGCAAGTGCAAACCCGGTTCAGGGTTGAGGGTTGAGGCGCGAAGCTTACTCCGCAGAGCGTCTGCTGCTGCACAGCCCCAAAGGGATCTAAAAGTTAGATCACCAGAACATTAGAGGGAAATTCTATGGAGTCTATATCGGATTTATTCTGGGTTTGTATAGGGCATCTATTTTTTTACATCTTCGCAGGGGTCTGCTTGTTGAAGAAGAACCGCACATTGACTGTGCATGCAGTTTGCTTAAACTCGAAACCCTAAACCCCTAAACCCTAAACCGTAAACGCCTAAACCCTAAACCCCTAAACCCTAGACTTGAAAACCCTACACGGCATGGCGCTTTGGGCAGGACCTGCTTCGCGTAATGCAGATGGGAGGTCCGGATGGGCTACTTGGGGGGACCTAGTAAGTAGGTTAATAGTTAGGGTTTAGGGTTTTGGGGGCTTATACCGATATTTACGAAGTCCCTTTGAAGAACCCTTATACGCCAGATAGTAACCCCAGTTATCCCTCATTAAATCATATGCTAAGTCCCCCTGACCCTCCAAGTAGAGTCTATGTGGGATTTTGTCACCCTTTTGCGGGGTCCCGTTGATATGGATTATTATATTTGGGGTTGACCTCTGTGTATGGATGCTACCAGGTTTGCTGAGACATCTTCCAGTCTAGGGATAGCTGTGAAAATCAGGGTGTTGGAGGTTTGTATCTACCTCAGCGTGATTTGTAGTAATCCGGGCTCCAGGTTTTACGTGGGCCCAATATATAGCTCATTCATTGCTGGACCATCGCTTCAGGGATACCAAGCGCTTTTAAAGCGTGGCGCCAAAAGACTTGGGGTACAAAACTGCGCTGATGATTCAGGAAAACAAGGTATCCCCAACCATCCCCAATCATCATTGCCTGTGTGCAGGGTTTAGGGCTTAATCCGGGTTGAAGGCTTCTATTTAAGACTTTTAGCACAAGCCTGACGGGATTTACAATATAGAAACTCAAACTAGGGTTACCATCAGGGACCTTAGAGATACATGGGAGCTTCAGCGAGACCATGGGGGTCCTTTCTGAATGGTTGGGAGAACTCCCATATGTGCTGTAGTCTAAACTCCTTAAAGGGGGCTTAGATGGGGGAATATATGGGGGACTACTCTTGGGGTCATTAAGGGGGATACTAGGAGTTTAGACTATAGCTCATATCAGCATAGCCAATCCTTGAACACACTCAAAAGAAGCTTACATGCATGCTTGCAAGTTCTTGACGCTCCGCTGTGACATGTCAGGGTCCGAATCCTGCGTTTGTTCCAGTAGGCTGCAGCCACAAGCGTCGCAAGCTTCTCTTATGCAGACAGCCCAAGATTATGGTCTCGAACTCCTTTATTACAGTTGGATGAAATTATACGGGGTCATGGATGGTTGTATAGGCGTTCAGGGATATGACCCCCGATCATGGGGAGTCAAATGGCAAAGAAGATGGAGGATGAAACAGACCACCAGATCATATAGTTTGGCTCATTTCGAACTCAGCTACAGGCTTGACTGGTTCAAGCTAGGCAAATCCACAAGTTGTTGAATCATTGAGTTCCTGCCCGTTCGCTGTTGTTGGCACAAATTTCCAGGACCCCTCAGCTTGCCCCTAAACCCTAAACCCTTAACCCCGAAACCCCAAACCCCTAAACCCTAAACCCCAAAGCCAACCCCCCACTTCGGAAGTTATGAGACGACCTAGCTGAACATCTGGCCTCACACTTGTTCTAGGCCTGCAAAAAGGCCCCTCTATAGGGAGCAGGGTAGGGAGCCATGCCTTCACTTGCTGGTGCCTAGGGGGGGGGGGCGGGGAGTGAATATGTAGTCCCCCTTAAGTAGATAGAATATGGCTTTGGGTATATTATAATAAGATCCCCATATACACCATATTCTATCTACTTAAGGGGGACTACAGGTACCAGGGGATGAGGGTTTAGGGTTTGTTGCGGGGATCCACTCCGCAGCTTCCCCTTAAGAACCAGTAAGTTCATTGAGCCCAGCCCTAAATCCTAAACCCTCAAGCCTGGTGAACACAAATTGGTAGTTCCCAAAATAGGGAGCCCCAATATAGATCCCAAAATACTACAGTCCGCATAATTGGGACCCCTAAAAAGATACCCTGATATTGGGAAACCCCCAGTTGTTTAGGCAAAAGTTACAGCGGAAACTTGCACGAAACCCGGTCAGGACTCCCCTTTATGCAATTGCAATTTGTATAAGCACTGAAGGGTTTATGGTTTATAGTCACCCTTAAGTAGATAGAATATGGTTTTGGGTATATTATAATAATAAGATCCCCATATACCCCGTAGTCTATCTACTGAAGGGGGACCATAGGGGTTTAGGTTTCATAAAGCCAGCTCCGAGCCCTGTGCATTGCTTTTGCGCAGGCTGTAGCTTCGGCGAGAATCAACTCGAGGAGATGTGAGGTTTGTGAGTTCAGGGCAGTAGGACAGGGGTACTTAGGTGTATGCTTGCGCTCCTGACAGCCCATGGGGAAAGGGCGGCATGAGTGTTGTCTGATGGAGGCGCTAGACCAGAAGCCCTACGCCTTCAAAACCAGTTGCGGCACCCGTGAGCTTGGAACACATCTTGCCAATGAGAGCGAAGTCTTGAAGTAGTCCTTAATATAACCCTATAGAACCCTAATATAACCCCAATAGGAACCTATAGAACCCAATAGAACTTTTCGTTTTTGAGTGATTGGACAGCGTTCGATGCGACCATGTGAGGCCATGAAGTTCTGCTAGCTTGGTTAGTAGGGAATATGGGAAAACAATGCTTACATCATCCCTGTATGATATATTCCTTTATTCCCTGCGAACTAACCACCCTCAAAGCTAAGCCTGAAATAGGCTCGAGCTAAACCTGCTCCTGCCCTACACCCCTTTACGCGCCGAAAAAAACTTGGACTCTATCCTGCAGCCTTCACCAAAGCCGTCACCCAAAACCCTAAAAACCTTAATCCCTGGTTCCTGATCCCTAAACCTCTTTGGCAGGACATGTTGAAGTACGTGACTGTGGATAGTCCCAGCCCAAGTCTAGGTTATGCCGTTTAGGGCTTAGGGTTTCGGGATGAGGCTTCAGGGACGAGGCTTCAGGGATTAGGGTTTAGGGATGAGGCTTTAGGGATTAGGGCTTATGGATTTGGGTTTAGGGATTAGGATTTAAATGTTAGGCTTTAGGGACTGGGTTTAAAGGTCAGGGAAAATCTGAGTGACAACCAGGCAATATCCGATTGCGTTTGATATAGTACTGTAATACTGTAGATAACACTAGTGCTTCGTAATATGCCTACCTACAACTGGGGCTAGTGGGTTTTGTGGGGATACACCGGGATTAGACGGGTGTATGGCAGTTTCCCTAAATAGGGGGACCCCAACAGAGACCCTAATATGCATATATACTATAAGCCTTAATATGAGGATCCTCAAACGCGTACCTGTCATATAAGCTACGGCCAATATGACCCCATACAACTAAGTCTAATGGCTTCCCATTAGGGAATATATTCGGAACTATACGAAAGTAGCAGAGGGAAACTTAAGTCCACCCGTAATGCCAGGATTTAGGGTTCCCTCATATCAGCAGTAGCTCACATGTATATTGTACACAGACTTCTTCACTCATTAATAGCTTTTTTGAAAGAGAAACCACAGTGGCACAAGGTTGTCGGGATTTTGCCATCTTGGCCCAAGGCAACGGACAGGTTGTTGGCCATCGTCCTCAGAGGCCCATTCTTGTCCATCGATGCTTCCCAGCAAGCATCAAGACTCCAAGGGCCCTCGTAGAGACTAGGTTCCCCAGCAACCCCTTAACAATAAGGGTACCCTTTTTCCTATATATTCAGTTTTAAGAAGGACTTTAAAATAAAAAGGGAAAAAGGGTACCGCCGGGGTACCTAGAAACCCTAAACCCAAACTTGTAGTTCCCATTTTCTTTTCCATCATCCCTGTATAAACCTAATGGGTTCCCAGTTATATAAACCTAATGGGTTCCCAGGTATATAGCTTTTAGGGATTTGGAGGCGTTCTGCCCCTGGGTTTTCATTCCTGGCGTATTCCCTAGGGAGGATCCAGCAGGAGGGAGGAGTCGGAGTACCACCCTGAGGAGCTGGTCCTCAGCATAATACGGTTTAGGGTTTAGTGCTGGTACCCAAACCCAAAACATGTGGAGGATAATGGCCTTTTAGGCTATGTTTAAAAGGTTGTGGGCTATTACTTTACCTACTTTTGGTGTCCAGGTAATGGTAACAGTGGCAGCAAGTTTGTTTTCTTAGAGCTGTTTTCGGCATTGAGCGTTGGAGGTTTCAAGCTTTGGGTTTGGAAGCCTCAGAACATTTCCCAAGTCTCAGCCCTAAACTTACCCTAAACCCCAAACCTTATAAACGCTAAAGTAAGGGTCCATAGTAGGGGTCCCCACCCTCCAACCTTTTTAATACGGAATCCTGGAAAGCCCTGACCCTGAAGGCCTGCACCCTACATTAAAAAACCCAGAGCCAAATCTGCTAAACCCTAGATGCCCTAGAGCCCGAAGACTAAACGATGACCCTAAAGCCCAAGCGACAGAGCTTGCGGATATGAAAGGACAGGGATGAGTTTGGGTTTGGGGCGGGAGTGAATTAAGATTTAGGGTTTAGGGTTCAGGGTTCCGGGATTTGGTTGGCTCCTTATTCAGCATTATTCAGTGGATCTGTTGAACGACTCCCGCAAGCAAACCCTATGCAACCGCCTTTTAACACAGGAAGTTTTGTTTGTCAGGCCCCCCTGTGAGTTCCATATTCGTTTGGGGGAGTATGTACCCCACACCCTGAACCCTGCACCCTTTTAGTCCCTTGTATCCATACTTCCCCGCCGTGTAATCTGTACTATAGCCGCCCGAATAATTCACAAGGAGATGTTGAGGCCTCTTTTAGGCACCCTATACCATATCCTAGAAGCCCAGTTACCTATACATTGGGTTCCTGTCCTTAAGTACCTACTACATGGGTACCTGGGCTTCTAGGGATACTTCTACAAGGAGAATAGGAGCAGAATGTGGGTAATTATCGAGGCTGCCTAATTTACAGTATAAACCTTCATATAAACCCCGGCTGCATCTCATGTTCCACGTTCTTTTTCCCTTTATGTCTTATCGCAGTGGGCGATAAGGCCTCAAACTCGAACCCTGAAACCCTAAGCCCTAAACCTTGAACCCTAAACCTTAAACCCTAAGCCCTAGGACCTAAACCCTACACGGTTGAGGATTCAGGGTTGTCCAACTCAGGGTATCTAGCGTATACCGATGTTCGAACAGGAGCTTCGCCAACTTAGGGTTTAGGGTTTCTGGGGTTTAGGGTTTGGGGTTTTTAGGGTTTAGGGTTTCTGGGGTTTAGGGTTTTTAGGGTTTAGGGTTTAGGGTGTCTGGGGTTTGGGGTTTCGGGTTCATAGAGGTTAGGGTTTATCTAGGGCGTAGAGTCTAGGTTTAGGATGTATACATCGCCACAACAGCCGAAATCTACAAGCCGGAACTTAACCCTAAGCTTGAAGTGCGGAAGTCAAGCCCCAAACCCTTCAGCCCCAAACCCTTCACCCCAAACCCTAAACCTGATCCCTAAACCCAGACTCTGCAACCCAAACTCTAACCCCTAATCCTAAACCCTAAACCCTGAGCCCTACACACCCTCAGCCTTAAACCTGGCTGTGTCCTCATCGCACTGACGATGGCGGGGCCAAAGGACCTCGGAAACCCACATATTCGGCCGCTTGAAGTAGGAGCCTACATACCCACAAACTCCTGATTGTATACTTAAGGTTTAAGGTTTAGGCTCTAATCTCTTTTAAAGGGGGTGTCATAAGGGATTGTATAGGGTTTAGGGTCTGGGTCTAAACTCCTTAACTGGGGTTAAATGGGGGATTAATTACGTAGTGGACTACTTTAGGGCTATTCACGGGGATACTAGGAATTTAGACTATAATTACCTCCACTAGCCGCAGGTCTGTAGGGCACCTCTACTATAGTTCTTGATATGAAGGCACCCTCTCTGTTAACCATGAACCATTCAACCAACGGCTTTCCCTGGACAAATGGATTAAGCTATTCCTAAACCCCTAAACCCCTAAACCCTAAACCCTGAACCCTAAACCCTAAACCCTGAACCCTAAACCCCAAGTAAGTCATGAAGCCCACTGATCTCCCTGTATGGGACGGATGAGGCCATGGAAGCCTTAACAGTGGCTTCCTCACTAGGCCTGCACGAAAGCATTTAGGGTTTAGGGTTTAGTGTTGGGGTTCAGGGAAGGTTTAGGGTTCAGGGTAACTGTCTGATCCATATCGACACATACCTTTCCCTTATGGGACCCATGACTGGATTAGTCGAATTCCAGCCTGGAATTCCAGAGCGCGGCAAGTAGTACCCTACACCTTGCATGCTGATCCCTCAACCCTGAAAACGTAAACCCAAACCTTAAACCCAGTTTAGGGCATGGTGCCCTTGTATGTGTTATGGTTGCATTGTACGTTCTAATTCTGGCCTGCTAGGAAGCCCCTCAACCCCAAACCCTAGACTATCATACAGTATGGCAACGTCAAAATCATCAACCTCGGATTCGCTGTGTCTGCCTCGGCAACTTTCCGAATAAAAAAAATATTTGGCCGTTTGTTGGCGGTTTCTCGCTAACATCTTTTTTATACCCTAGACCCTGAAATCCTAGTGTGACAGTAGCCCGACGGGTCCAAGGACCCAAATAATAGGGCTTTAGGTCCCAAATACCCTTAATGGTGTAATATTTTTGTCCTAAAACCCCATTATTTGGGTCCTATATACCCCTTTATGGTCCGCCTATATCCCTATATATCCTCCCTAAACCATAAACCCTATAAAACCCTTTAAAGGGAGCCGTAGCTGCTTTGAGTTATTGCAACAGTGCCTCGCTGGCACCACTTCCTCGCTTTCGCAAAAATGGGGAACATGAGAGGTTTTGTTGGGTTATATGGGGGGTTATATTGGGGTTTTATACAGGGGTCATATTGGGGTTATGTAGGGGTTAAGGGCATATGAAAGGTTAGGCGAAGCGTAGGAATTATCGAAAGTAACTTGTTGTTTAGGGTGAACTCCGAACTGTGCTGCACCAAGACACCGGGTGGGGTTGATGGAGCAGCCGTCGATGGGTAGAAGGATCACCTTGGAGAGTTGAAGTGTTCGGGGTTTAGGGTTTAGGGTCAAGGATTTAGGGTTTAGGGTTAAGGATTTAGGATTTAGGGTTTAGGATTTAGGGTTTTGGGTTTTGGGTTCAGGGGGTTTCCTTACTTTGGGGGTTGGTGTACCCTACACCCCAAACGAGCCCTTAAGGCTCCTATGGAGCAGTATCAAAGTTTTTTTTTTTGTGTGTGTGTTTAGGGTTTGGGGTTCAGAGTTTAGGGTTTAGGGTTTAGGGTTGGGGTTCATGGATTAGGAAACCCCTAAGCCCTAAACCATTTATACCCTAAACTCTAAGACGACACACTCATGGGATGAGGTTTTAGGATAACTGGCTCCGGGTTTACCTTCAAGCCTACCTGAATCCTGACTTCCTCTCTAGCTCATAACCCCAACCCCGCTACACCTTCCAAACCTTGAACCCTAAACCCTATGTAATTTGAAGAAGCCTTAGGGTCGACTCCCAAGCTTTGCAAACAGAGTTGTCGACCAAGCCACGTGGGCCAGGAAAACGGCAAACCCGATAGCGATGCATGCCTTGATCCGGGGCTTTGGGCTCGGGTTTGGGGAATCTAGGGTTTAAGGCTTGGGTTTGGGGATGTAGGTTCTCGGGCTAAGGGTTCAACGTTCGGGCTCTTGGATGTAGGTTTTAGGGCTCAGGGTGTAAAAAACTAACGTTGAGGGGGTTAGGGTTCAGGATATTCGGGTTACCGCCATGATTGGTGGCTTAAGCTTGGGGTTTAGGCAGTGACGCGACCTAGCAGCCCAATTACAACGCATGCCAGTTTCTCTCTTTATATATGACTATGGAAAATGTTGGCGAGGGTAACTGTTGGGTGTCCTCTTTTGCACTGTTGAGGGTGTCTATTTTTGAGCGGACTCGAAACAACAACCCTGAACCTTTGGAACGTTGTACTTGTAATCCACAACGCACGTAACTATTAGCCATCGCTCCCGGATGTCCTCTAAGTGATTCTTCGAACTCGCCTCCTTTAAAGCCGGGATGTAAAACGCTGGGAGGAAGTGTAATTAAACAGATTCCCAAACCCAAAACCCCGACCGTAAACCCTAAACCCCAAACCCTAAACCCTAAACCCTAAAGCCCTAAACCCTGTATCCAGCACTTCCCAGCCTCCTCCCATACTCTGCATCAGTCTGGGTAGTTGTTGCGGAGCTTAAGCCAAGTTACTATAGTAAGCAAGCCCGAATATTTAGTATATAATTCCCATATTCTTGTAAATTCGTTCAAGTTCCTTAACAGCAACCTAGGACTACTCAACAGTACCGTCTGTCGGGTGTAGGGTGATATTAGCAGGGTGGGCGTGTTTGATACTGCGTCAAGAATAAACCCTAAACCCAACTTAAATCCAACCCCTTAAACACTAAACCCTTACACCCTAAACCCTTAAACCCTTAAACCCTTACACCCTAAACCCGTAGAGCCTAAACCCTTAAAAGCGGAAATCATGTTGACATCCAGCAGCGTTCTTCCCGCAAGAGGCAGCTGGCGATACAGCTGTTTCCCAAACCACGAAACCTGAGCGGCGTGTTTTGGTGATTGAACCAAATAAGCCTTTACTCCTATCACACAATGATAACTATACCCACCACCAGGATATAGTCTTACTCTCAATTTGGGCACCTAAGCGCTAGACCCTAACAAGATAGCCGAGCAAACTCGACTCAGTTTGGGGCTCGAAGGTTCCTGGTTGCTTGAGGCGTAAGGTTTTTTTCAAACAATGAGTTTAGGGTTTGGGGTTGCTTCTTGCGGGGTCCCCCTAACTAGGATTACGGAAATTTGGGGTCCATTTTGGTGTCCCCTCCTTGTGGAAATTTCCACATGTGGACGGACTGGGTCATTGGCTCTTACAGTAACTGCGTTTCAAGATTCTTATTACTTAAGAAGCTATCCTAAGTCCTAATATCCCGTGTGGTAGCTGTTGCTGTGTAAATGACCCAATGCCCTAAACCCTGAACCCCAAACGAAACCCTCAATCCCCAATCCCATAAACCCTAAACCCAAAACCCTCAATCCCCCAATCCCATAAATATGCACACGCTCAGAGCTTAGAGCCGTCTAGAGCCTCAGGGTCGACAATTAACTAACTCCTTTATGCCCTGAATAAGGACAAGTCTTGCCGCTAATAGAAGGCCTATATATAAGCATGTGTATACATATACATACAGATGCACACTGGTACCATATCTGTGGTATTCACTGGTAAGGGTTTGGGATTAGGATTTAGAGTTTCGGGCTTGGGACCAGGCGTTGGGTTGGGAATTGAGGGCTTCAGGTTTTTAAGGTCTGGGCTTGGGAAAGAGGACTACAAACTGGAACAAGGTTCCAAACCGTGAATCCTAAGCCGCGGATGGGATGGAGTTTTATAAGAGCTTCAAAATACCTCTGGGCAATGCTTACTGGGCCCCCTCCAACTGTCCCTTGTTGATCCCAAATCCCAACTGTCTCTTGAAAAGCACGCAATCTCTAGACTTCCTTTTCCTGAAGCCTGTTGGTACTAGCTCCAAATGATGTCCTCTAAATTCTTGCGTACAAATAACTGTTTGATCTTATCACTCCTTCGGAAATATCTTCGTAGTCTTACCCCACAGACAGGTTTTTGGAATCAGTCCTCATCTATATCCCCAAGACCCAAGGCGAAGCACACCACGCCACGGGGAGGGTGGGGAGGACCCCAAACCCCAAGCCCTAAACCCCAAACCCTAAACCCTGGTGGGAAGGCCGGAGGCAGGAGGGCCGGCAAGTGCGCAACCACACATATGAGTAATGTTGTTTTTGGTGGTTGAACCTAGTAAGATAATATTCCTTATATAAAATACTATACCCAAAAGGAGGATATCATCTTACTCTATATTGGGTACCATATTATAGTAACCCCAAACAAATTACTACTCATATGGGAAGACTCATTTAATATTGGGCTTTCTATGGGGTCCCACCTCAGGAATAGCGTTCGAAACCTGACCCTTGCGTGTGGGGCAAACCACGCCAGCACATATAAAACCTTCAAACCTCAAACTTTCAACGTTATAGAAATTATAAAGCGTTTAAACCTCAGTTCCTATAGACACCAACCCCACGAACCCTAAATTTTCCCCTACCTGGACCCCATAGGTATGCAAAATCATGGCCTTCATGGCTGTAATTACGGGTTTTAGGGCTATTATATCACATACTTTTGCGGTTTAGGTACCCTAAAACCCTAAAACCCTAAACCCTTTGAGTTTAGGTAGAGAGTCAAGCCCAGCCGCAGAGGATGAAGGTGCCCAACAGTTCGCCTATCAGCACGTTTCCAATACCGAAGCTGTCGTTGATCACGTTGGTACCTGGGGTGTAGGGTTTAGGGCTTAGGATTTAGGGTTTAGGGCTTAGGGCTTAGGGTTTAGGATTTAGGGCTTAGGGTTTAGGATCTAGCGTTTAGGGTTTAGGGCTTAGGGTTTAGAGTTTATGGCTTAGGGTTTAGGGTTTAGGATTAGGGTTTAGGGCGTTGGTACCTGGTTGAGAGAGGATCTACCTGTGGCTCCACTTACCTACAGCTTTATGGGTTCTACCTATTCATTAGGGGGTAACTTCTACTAAATTGTAGGTAAATGGAGTCACAGGCAGGCTGGGTTGAGAAGAGCGGAACTCGAAAGAAGACCGTACCAAAAATGAGGTCTTCGTAAAACCGGGGGCTGGATTGGACATGTGTGGGTCCATACGAAAACCTGACGTCCCCTGACATGGGTAGGTTATTTATGGTCTTGGCTCCATACCCCAGATTCATGTCTTTGTTGTTTGCTGGAAAAGCCCCCTCAAGCAATAACAACCCTTAGGCTCTTCCCATGTCATGCAGAAATCCCAAACCTCAGCCCCCAAATCACAAAACTTCCCACAATAAAAACCAAGAAACATACTAATCCCTAAACCATAACGCTATATGCCCTAAGACAACAAACATGGACTGTCGCCCACCATCAGCTCAAAAAAACACTCAACCCTGGAAGTCGATCCGGTTAAGGCTTGGCCTTAAGGAATCTGAGCGCCTAGTTCGGATTCATAGGGTTAGGGGGATTAAATTCTAGATTACAATTAAGAAGCTTGATTCAGCAGTGAGAAAAATAACAAGATATAATTACTAAGTCTACGTCTTCTGACAGCAACCCAGAATCAGTGCAAACATTGAATCCCACGCCCCAAAGCTTCAATGCAACCCAAACCATGAAGCTCTCGGTGCCAAGGGCTGTTAAAGCCCAGGGGAGGTGAGGGCTTTAAGTTTACCTGGACCCCAGAAGTATATAACATAATGGCCTTTATGGTTGTTATTATGGGTTTAGGGCTATTATTTTACATACTTTTAGGGTTTAGGTACAGCTTAGGGTTCAAGCATTAGGCCTAGGGAAGGCTTAGGGTTTTTAGGTCTCTTGTCTCCACTGGACAGCCACCAGTTTTCTGAAGGAAACCAACATGTATGTACTTGTCAAAGCCTAACAAAATCCATGCCCCAAACCTTGAACTCTACACCCTGAGCTCTCAACCCTGGAAGCCTCACCCTTTAGCGCCCTTAGCCTGAAGTCCCCAACGATAAATCCTAAGCTGTATGGCAGTAAATCCTGAAAACCTAATCCCTGAGCCCAAGCCCTACGTACCCCCAAATCCTGATTGCCAAACCTCCCAAATCCTGAACCCTATTGTATATATATAAATACAAGTATACATGTAAATCTATATATATATATACATATCTCTCTCTCTCTCTCTCTGAGCCATTCTGAGCCTAAATCATAAAGCCCATCAAACCCTTTGAGGAATATGCAAATCAAGCGAGAGATGATTCGGCTTGGCTGGCTGTGGTTTTGGCTCGTGCATGAGTAGTGTGTGGGTGGCCTTAGTGTGGGCATGTCTGGACCATACTGCATCCAGCTGACCAGCGCCTAAACCCTAAACCCCAAACCCTAAAACCCTGAAACCCTACACCCTAAAACCCTAAACCCAGAACTCCAACCCTTGAAACCCTGAAACCCTACACCATGAAACCCTAAACCCAGAACCCCGAACCCTGAAACCCTAAAACCCGAAACCCTAAACCCTAAAACCCTAAAACCCAAAACCCAAGACCCTAAACCCCTGAACCAATGTGACGCCAAGGCGGCCCAAACCTCCAGTCCTGTCAAGGTCGCAGGGAAATACGGCACAAAGGAGTCCGGCGCCCAAAAGAGAACCAATCAGCCTAAGTTTCAAATGGGATTGAGAGGTTTGAGGGACTTAGGGATGTAGGATTGAGGGCTTGGGTCTAGGGACCCTAAACCCTAAATCCTAAATCCTGAATTCTAGATCCTAAACCCTTAGGATTGAATGTTTAGGATCCAAGGACTTGTGGTTTCAAAGGGGATATAGGAGATCTAGGAACGTGCCAAAAAAAATTAAGGGTCCCTTGTTTGGGGTCCCAGTAATAAGGATTATTGTAGTGTTGGGTCTTTCTTTGCGGCTGCAGGGATTCAAGGATTTTGGGTTTAGGGGTTTGGGGATTTGAGTTCAGTTTTGGTTTCGGCTTAGCGTTTAGGATTTCAGGATTTGGGATTGTAGGGCTTAGGGCGTTCTAAATTCAGGGCTGGTGTTCGGGGTTGCATAGGGGTACAATAATGATGAAGAAAACGGACCCGACTGTCTCTTAAAGGCTTACCTGGACCCTGGATGTCCTACCCTTTTCGGGGTATACCCTACACGTTTACAGGACACAACCTTCGAAAAGGAAGGACATCCAGGGTCCGGGCAACGCTTAAGCCTATCTACCCATAGGATTTGAGGATTTACGAATCTTCCAAGTTAAAGAGAGCTCGGGCATGTACTGCCGATGGAGGAAATCTTGCACCACCTTACGTCCCTAAAGTCCTAGGAATTACAGCAGCTTGGGGCCCAAGGTGGTTTCATCCATCAACAATAGGGATATGGGAATTTAAGGTTTAGGGTGGTAAAGGGGGTTTGGGCTTAGAGTTTGAACAAATGAGTCTCAAGAGTTGAGAGTTAGGGATTTAGGGTTAGGGTTAGGGGGTTAGGGAGTTAGGGAGTTAGGGACTTAGGAGTTCAGGATGGTAGCATATTGGGATGTAGGAGGGCTTAGGGCTATCTTTCTTGAAGCTCCTCAAGGAGTTTGGGTTAAGGGAGTTTCGGTTTAGGATTCAGGCTTTGTGCAGTCAAAGAGTTCTGTTAGGTCTAATAGCCTATCATGGCATAACACTTAACCCTAAACCCTTAACCATGTATGTATATATATATATATACAGTATGTATATATATATATATATACATAGCCTCCCATTCGCGGTTTACATAAGCCTTGAAACAACTCTCCGAATCATGCATGTAGTTTGCCATTGGGGGGAGTGGGGCCACAAAAAGCTTGTAGCCACTGTAGAGAACCCACTGAGCCTCTGTTCAGGTAATCCAGCATGACCCTAGGTACCTGATACCTTGGGAATTATGGGGCTATAGTATACTAGGGTCATGCAGAAATTTGGGTATCAACAGTAGGTGGTGCAAGATTCCCTCCCGTAAACCCTAAACCCTACACCCTAAACCCTTTATATCAACAATGGTTACCAGGGAGCTCAGGGAACCTTTAAAAGCAGGCTCCCCTGAACTCTGCACCCGGAACCGGAACCTGCAAACCCGAGCCTTACATCCTAAACGCCCGGCAAGCATCGGCCAACATGGTAGCTAATACCTAGAAAAACACATGTGCTTTACAATTGGAACAAAAAAATCTACACCCTAAATGAAACCTCATGGTTTGGTGTCTTTGCCGCGTTGAGGGGCAATAACTTACTGTGCGTAGGCACAAAGGTTGCCAAGCAGCTGCGCTAGAAGATTGGCTAGACCCTGGTACCAGGGAACCTGTCGAGGCTTCCAATGTGTAGGGGTTTACCCTACTCCTCTTAGGACCGTCACGGGCATGACTTTCTGTGTGAAGGTTTGGACTTTTTTGGACTAAGTTTTGAAATCGAAGCCTGGAGGTTCAAGGGCCCTAGGGGAAGGTTTATGTGGGGGTTTCCCAAAATTCGGGGTACCTTTATTGGGGTCCCCTTATTTTGGGAAACTACCATGTTTATCGCTTCAGGCTTAGGATTTAGGGCCACCCAACATGCAAAAGTCTTCCAGGGCCTCCTGGTCACTGCGCAAGAGTCCGCCTAAGCCGCCCTTCCTAAAGCCAAGGGCACCACCATGCTGAGAAGACTTACATTACTGTGGGACCTGAAATATACAGGGAAGTGTCTGTTGCTGATATAGCATACTTCCCAAACATGGTCTATGCACAGAGGTCCATAAGGGCTACATGGAGGCTACACCTGCCCTGCTTGATTGAAAATGTGTTGGTGGTGCGCAGTATGAGGCAAGGCATTGCACAGATTGCAGTCAAACCTTTCAGGGACCCTAAACCCTAAACCCTAAACCCCTACGTCTCGGGTCCAGGGCGGTGGGTTAGGACTCACCGTGGCAACCCAATATCCCTAGCAGATACAACTACACTCCCCCAAACTAACATGAAAACCCAAATTGCCCCCCTTTAAAGGGACTGTAGTCTTTATAGGACCCTTTTTGGGTTTCCATGTTAGTTCCCAAGAGTGTACCAGAACATGATTCCACGCAGCCCTTTGCATGTACATAGCTCAAGGCTTCAAAAACCTTTTTCTAGCCATCATGCCATAGATGTCGACTTGAATCTGGAGTCTGTAAAAGTTTAGAATTTAGGGCTTTCAGTTTAGCGTACAGTATTTAGGGACTACGCGATGATGACCGGGCTGACAAATCCCGCAATGTGACGTCGCGATGTGAATCCGAATATGACCCCATATAATCCCAATTTAACCCTAATATAATCCCAATGTAAACCCAATATAGCTAGGTTCCCCAGTAACCCATTAATAGTAAGGGTACCCTTTTTCCTACTGCTCAATTTTTAAAAAGGAGACCCCAAAACAAAAAGGGCAAAAGGGTACTACTGGGGGTACCTATACTAAGGGTCCAAAGACCCAAATAATAGGGCTTCAGGGCCCAAATACCAGCAACGTCTAGACCCTAAACCCTAAACCCTAAACCCTAAACCGTGTGCCTGGTCTAGGGTTCCTGTTTTGCACCCCTGGGGTCGTACCCCTAAGAGGTTTCCCCACTATAGCCCTAACATAGCCCTTCTATTAGGGTTTAGGGTTTAGGGTTTAGGGAAGTTTCCCCAAGATGGCTCTAATATGAGCCAATGTAGTCCCCCAAAGTCCCTTGAAAGGATCCCAAAACTCAGGGGGTACAACATAGGGGTACAAGCCTGAAACCCTTGAAATACTGGGGCCAAGGATTTTCTGGCATCCTGAACTGGAACAGTCGGACTCTCGCACGCTTAAACCCAAGCCCTCAACCCTAAGCAAGGTTTAGGGTCTAGTGTTTCGGGTTTAAAGTTTAAGGTTTAGGCCTTACTCTTCCTACTGATGTCAAGCAGAGCATCGGCTAAAAGCCTCACTGCTTGGAAGGTCCAGGGGGCCTGGTAATATGTGAAAAGAAAATGTCAATTACGAATTTATCATGTAGGGTTTAACCCTACGCCACTCCAGTTACTGTTCCTACTGCTGTCAAGCATAGCATCGGCTAAAAGCCTGACTGCTTGGAAGGTTGGGGGGACACTACCAAATTATCATGTAGGGTTTGGGGTTTAGGGTCCGGGGGACCTATTAGATTACTTAAGGGGGATAACTGGGGGGTGTTACTCATGTGGTTTATGAGGTCTATAAGTATACTCACTCAGTCCCCCGGACCCTCCAAGTATGGCGGTTCTTGGTATAGTAGCGAGGGCTTAAGGGTTAGGATTTTGGCAACTTCCAAAGCCCAAAACAGGCCACTAAACCCTAAACCCTACACAATAGACTTAAAACCCTACTAAAACTCCAAAACCTAAACCCTCAACAATAAACCCTAAACAATAAACCCTCAACCCAAGCTCCCTAAATCCTTGAGAACCATGTTAAGTAGCTTTCCAAAGAATGATGAGGTCGGCTGAGGCGATTTGGGGTTTAGGATACTTCCAGAGCCGAACAAGAAAGGGCCACTACACCCTGAGCGCTAAATACTAAACACTATATAATCCATATATAAACCCTATTCTTATATAGATATAGTAGCTTCTATGTTATTTTCCATTGTCCCAATATAACCAAAAACACATAAACTCCATTATCAAAATAGTTACCCTAAAATAGGTTTCTATAGATAATGAAGGCCAGGCTCTGGGGTTTGGATTGCAGGCCGGAAGGAGCCGCATGGTTTAGGGTTTGGGGTTTTAGGGTTTTAGGGTATTCGCCCCGAACCCTAAAACGTTCACCGTAAAGCGCCCCCAAAGCAGGCAAAATAACTGCCCAAAACCCATGTACAAGAGCTAAAAAAAGGCTATTCTTCAACCTACCTTTGGGGATCAGGTAAACGCTACGCCTAAACCCTAAAACTCTAAACCCCTAAACCCATAGAACCCAATCCCGAAAACCGAAACACAATAAACCCTAAACCCTTAGACCCAATACCCTAAAACCGTAAACCCCTGAACCCCTGAACCCTAAACCCGTTTAGCTAACCTGCGGAGTGTCGTTTCAACCCTAGTGGCCTGACCCCCCAACACGAGGGACAACGTCACAGCGCAGTTGATTTGCCTGAGACTTATCTATGGGGTGAGGGGGTTAGGTAGGGTTTAGGGTTAGGTTTTAGGGTGTAGGGTTAAGGTTTAGGGTCCAAGTACTCAAGGGTGGTTTAGAGGGTTTAGGGGTTTAGGTCAAGGGTTTAAGGTTTCTAGGGCTTAGGGTTTTCTAGGTTTTAGGGTTCATGGTGTAGGGTCTATTTTGTGTCCTTAGAGCCTTAGGGTTAGTGTTACCGGTATACCCTTCAATCCTCTACGAGCTATAGTCTAAACTCGTAGTATCCTCCTCAATAGCCCCTATATTATTCTCCTATACAATCCCCTATACAAAGCCCCTTTAAAGAGTTTAGATTATGGCTCATATGGTACTGGTGTCGAAGATCTCTGAAACCTAAACCCTAAACCAGGCCAGGGTTGATCGGATCCAGGGTGTAAGGTGGAAAGGGGATGGAGCTACTACGGTGGATACTAAAATCATGCATGACTCTAGGTAACTTATATCTTTGTAATTATGATACTATAGTAAAGTCTGCAGGGTTTTGAGTATCAACAGTACTAACCAGTTCGGGGATTCCATACGGGGGTTATAGGGATCCACTCCCCACTCTGAACCCTAACCCTAAAATCTAAAATCTAAACCCTAAACCCTAAACCTTGAGCACCAATGCCATGAAAGTTTCAGGATGTCAGAGATGGATGTTTTGCGGGATGCAGGAATTTGTTAGGGTTTTGGGGTTAGGGGTATTTGTTAAAGGGCTAAAGTGAAGCCTAAACCTTGAACCCTAAACCTTGAACCCTAAACCCTAGACCATGTGGTTGAGCATTTCAAGGATGTAGGGTTCAAGTGCTTTGGTTTCGGTTTAAAGGTTTAATGTTGACTTCGGATTAGTAAGTTGGGCCGTATTAAAACGAACTTTTGGCTGAACGGATCAATGAAATGGGTATGGAATACAGCGAACTTGTCGCCAAATCGAGAACCGGAATTGATTCCCGGCAAATTTGCCGAAATTTGATTGGCGGTCCGAGGAGTATTCAGTTACTTTACTTGTTGCGGGAGGGGGGGAGGAGGGGCTTATTCATCAAAACCCCTCATCAAAGTGGGCTTATGTTTAGAGTCTCGGTCTGGGATTTAATATTCGGGGCTTCGCGGGTGTAGTGCACGGCAAAAGTCTTACCTGGACCCCAAAAGTAGGTGAAATAATAGCCCAAAACCACCCAAAATAGCCCCAACAAAAACAGTGTTTTACATACGTTGGGGGTTCAGGTAGGAGCCTTTGGGGGTAGTATGGTAGTAAGATCCCTAATATGCATTAAGCTATGTTCCTTAATTACTGGGTATTGGGCTCCCTGGGGAGTATGTCTTCTCAACCTTAGAGGGTCACCACGAGTTCGAAGCAGGACTCCTGTGTGTGCTGTTAGACCCTGGGATTCCCTCGACCCTAATAACGAGAACATGTCATGTCCTATTTGGACCCTAATGAGATCTTGAAATTCCCAATCATAACAAAGTTATCGTGGTAACCCCCACCACGAAGATTAAATCCCTATAGCACGTGATAATCAAAGGGTCCTTAGTTGGGAGGCTGGGGTTACCCTACACCCTAAACCCTAGAAATCCTTTTGTTACATTATCGTGGGTGTAGTCTAGCAGCCCATCCTAGTTCTGAAGTCCGGTCTACCGAATAATTTTGCCAAAGAACATAGGCGCCGCAAGTATAGGCTAGGGTTTAGCGTTTAGGGTTTAGGATTTAGGGTTTATAGGTGTAGGTTTGGGGGCCCTAGAAAAAACATTTTATGGCCTTATAAGGAGTATATACAGGGATTAAGGCTAATAAGAATTGAAAAAGATGCTCAAACCCACCCCTGAGTAGGGCAAGAGTTTCAGGTAAAAATGCCTCTACCTAGGACTTATAGGGCTTGGGGGGGTCGGAATCAAGCTTTATGCTGCTGAGGGATACTTTCAAGTCTCCTTTGGTGTGGTTGCAATCGTCAGCCATGGATTCAGCCCCATGCGCTGGAGATCTGAAAATCTAAACCCATCAGCCAAAAACCCGTAACCCGTGAACTTCTGAACCCTGAGCCCAAAACCCTAAACCCACACCTTCAAAACTAATTCCTAAACCCAAAACTCGAAATCCAAACTCGGAGGCCCTGTAGCATGGGGTCTAAGGGTCCAAGTACCATACTTACCCAAAATCGCTACTATAATTCCTAGTACCCTAAACCCAAGTACCTAATTCTTGGGTGCTTGGACCCTTAGGGGGGGTCAAGGGCTTCAGGCGTGGCGTCCTTAAGACCTATACGCCTTAAACCCGAGAAACTCATCCCTAGCCCGAAGCCCGAAACCCTAAATCCCAAAACCCTGGGCCCAAAATCCTGAGACTGGAGTCCTAAACCTACACCCTAAACCCTGGGTTTAGGGTTTAGGGTTTCGGGTTAAACCCTAAACCGAAAAACCTAAACCCGAAACCCAGAAGCTGTTGGGCAAAGCTCCTAGGACTGTCCTGGCTTTCCTGGAGGTGGATTCGTGAAGGCTGAGGGTTTTGGGGATCTCACTATGAGGGTCCAAGAGCCCTCGGGTTGCTGGTTACAAGACCTACAACCCTACCTCAGGGTTTAGGGTTTACCTAGGTTTAGGGTTTAGGGTTTAGGGCTTAGGGGTTTAGGGGTTTAGGGTTTAGGCTCTACCTAGACCCTCCAATGTAGTTCCTTTTTTGGATTTGGTATGATTTTTTGGTTAGGATTCTTATTAGGACTTCCAAAAAGGTACTACATTGGAGGGTCCAGGTAAACCCTGAACCCTAAATCTTGAATCCTACCAAAACCCCAAAAAGTATGTGAAATAAACGCCCTAAACCCATTATTTCAACCATAAGGGCCTTTATTTTACATACCTATGGGGTCCAGGTAAACCCTATAGTCCCCCTTAAGCAGATAGAATATGGCTGCGGGTATATTCTAATACGATCCTCCTATACCCTCTGTTCTATCAACTTAAAGGGGACTGTAAACCTTAAACCCTAAACCCTAAACTCCAAGCCCTATAAACCTTAAACCCTAAACCCTAAAGTTTAAACCCTATATAATCCGTTATGGTAGTTTCCATGTTCTTCTCCATTATCCCCATATAACCCCAATATAACCCTAATATTTCCCAAAAGGGTTAAGCCCTAAAAGCCCTCAACTCCAAGCCAGAATGCCCCCCGGAGTGGTGGCCGATGGAGTAGGCGAGGACGAGAATGCCTCAACTAGTATGTAAAATAATGACCCTAAACCCATAGCAACAGCCATAAAGGCCATTACTGTACATACTTTTGGGGTCCAGGGAATACTTGTCAAGATTATTCTTCGCAGTCCATGTATCAGTAGAGTATACCCAATGGCTCCTATATAGTTCCTGTTAGGGCTTGTCATGATTTTTCGGTAAGGGATTCTAATATAGTACCCAAAAAGGAACTACATAGGAGGGTCTGGGTAACTTCTCCGAGTCAGGGTTTAGGGTTGCTTAGGGTTTAGGACTCTAGGACTTATATTCCCCCTTAAGTAGATAGAATATGGCTGTAATCTGGCCAGGTACATGCTATTTGCGGACTTGCTTTCATCACCGTTTCTCACATTCGTTGAACCTGTTTCTGACAAAATCGTGCCAGTCATATTGGTGCTGCGGTGCTTAGCCTGCTAGTGGTGCTAGCGCTGCTGTGGGTGGTCCCGCAGGGCGTGGGGTCGAGTCACTTTGACACAAGACACGTTGACCTTGAGTACAAATGCAATGTCAGGATGGTCAGTATGAGCTTCTGACGCATTGACCGCACAAGGCGGTGGCGGAAGTCTCCAGAAGAGGTAACCAATGGGAAGAGCAGGTGAAATGAGATGATGTGATGGTGTGAATGATGTTGATGATGGTGATGATGATGATGATGATGATGATGATGATGGATGATGATGGATGGTGATGGATGATGTGTGATGGATGATGATGGATGATGATGGATGATGGATGATGATGGATGATGACGACGACGATGATGATGATGATCATGATGATGATGATGATGATGATGATGGTTGAGGCTGATAATGAATATGGATTATGAAGAATGAATGATAATGATGATGATGCTGATGATGGTGATGGTGATATGATGATGATGATGATGATGATGATGGTGACGATGATCCATACATGCATACATGCTGCATTACATACAATAAATACATACACTACATACATTACATACATTACATACATGCACACACATTACATGCATTACATACATTGCATGCATTACATACATTACATACATTACATGCATTACATACATTACATGCATTAAATACATTACATAAAACACAGGACATACATACATGACTGACATATATATATATACATACCTACCTACCTACCTACATACATACATACATACATGCACACAGATACATGCATACATACATACGTACATACATACATACATACATACATACGTACGTACGTACGTACGTCCGAGCATGCATGCATGCACACACATACATGCATACATACATACATACATACATACATACATACATACATACGTACGTACGTACGTACATACATACATACATACATTAATTACATACATACATACATACATACGTACGTACGTACGTACGTACGTACATACATACATACATACATACATACATCACATCACATCACATCACATCACATCACATCACATCACATCACATCATATCCCTTCACGTTACGTTACCTTCCTAACATTACCTGCAGGAAAGGCTGGCAGGCGCGGTGCAACTAGGCCTATTCAGGGGCTACTGGGTTATCCTGCGCGATTCTCTGTATACTCAGTACCAGAATTCTGTACTGGGAATGGGGGTCTGGGGTCAAGAGCCCGAAGCCCTAAACTCTAAACCCAACATCCTAAACCTCCCCACCCGCATTCCTACCCAGACCCTCCTATGTAGTTCCTTTTTGGGTACTGTTTTTAAATCCGTACCAAAAAAAACAAAACAAACCCAAAAAAAGAAACTACATAGGAGCCCTTGGGAACCCTAACCCCTAAACCCTAAACCCAAACCTAAAAACCTTGCCCTAAGGGTCCAAGGACCCAAATAATAGAGCTTTAGGTCCCAAATACCATAAACAGAAAAGTATTTGGGCCCTAAAACACCATTATTTGGGTCCTTGGACCCTTATTTAATCCCTAAACCCTAAACCCATAAAACCCCATATATCCCCTATAAAAACCCTTTAAAGGGACCCTAAACCAACCCTAAACCTTAAAAGCCAGATCCAGAAGCCCATGCCAAAGGCCAATGCCACGATTAACCTGAGAAATTGGTTTACGCAGTTGAAGGTTCAGGGTTTAGGAGAAGATTGGGGTCATATAGGGATGATGGAAAAGAACATGGAAACTGCTATGATGGGGTTATATAAGGTTTAAGTTTAGGGTTTAAGTTCTAGGCTTCGAAGGACAGATGCAAGCTTAAAGTGTTTAGGGCCTAGGGAAAATGAAAGCTTAAGGCCTACAATTGCACGGGTTCCGGATTTGGGTTTAGGCTTTAGTGCGACGTCATGGAAACAAGAGGCACAACCGGGTTATGGAGATACGTAAGTACCAGGCTAAGTGTAGGGCCCCGACCTACAAACAGGAGGGCTACTTTGGGTACATGTATATATATATATATATACCAGGACCCTCCTTGTACCCGTAGTTGGGGATATATGGTCCCTAACAGTGGGTACTTAGGCCCTAACTGAAGGTAGGAGGAGGGTCTAGGTATATAGATATATATACATATATATATATATATTCATATGTATGTGTGTATGTGCATGCGCAGTGGTCCCCTTTGGGAATATGCAGGGACGCTCAAGATTTAGAGTTCAAGGTTTGTAACAGCGGGCTTTGGGGACCCAATCATATACGGGTAGCTTAGGGGTTTAGGGCTTAGGGGTTTAAGGGTTTAGGGGTTTAGGGTTCAGGGTTTTAGGGTTTAGGGGTTTCGGGTTTAGGGTGCAAATCCTTGTACAAATCCCTGTACCCTTGCCTGGGAGTGCGAGGACCGAACACGAAGGTTTGACGCCGTGATAAAACCCTAGACTCCTACACTCCCAACTCAGCTAAGAGAGAAGGCAGGTACGATGCAAGTTGTCACAGGAAAGCCCCAGTTACGCCTGGCGTCCCGCATCTAGAATTTAGGGTTTAGGGAGGTGAGCCCCATACTTTCCATCTCAGCGCCCCAGGGCAATTCAGACCTTGAACTCTAAACTCCAAAGCCTTTGAGTGTAAACTCTGAACCCTTACGCGGCACGAAATAGAAAGCGCGCGCGCAATGAGTGTATTCATGCCATCTGGTCCTGCGCTCCGTCGCCCGCACCTTGATGATGAGGTCCCAGGTCACCTTCCTCCGAGGATGGAACCCTAAACCCTAAACCCTAAACCGTCAACATAGACAGGGGCCACGTGGTCCAAAACATAACAACATGCGTCTGCGCTTGCTCATTCCCCAGCCTTGCCCTTTTAGGGTTTAGGGTTTAGGCTTCACGCTGGCATACAGCACTGTCATGACCACGAGGCAGTTGCTCAGCGTGTTTGTCCCAGCAAAGGCGCGCTTTTTCAACAGTCCCGAGCGGCACAGCCGCCGTTTTCTTATGGCACCACTGCCGCTGCAACTACCACTACAAGAACCGTTACCACCGTCAATGCCACTTCCACTAAGCCCTATACTTATTATTGCTACAACTTATAGTACCGCTAACGCTGCCGACACTGCTGCCATTAGTACTCCTGCTTCGCTAAATCCGAAAGCCCTTTGCGCCTAAATCCTTCGACCCTCAGCATTAAGCGCATAAACCCTGCAATTCCCCACACACCCCAAACCCTCAATGCAAAAAAGACTGAGGTTAGACCCCGAGTAACCACAAGGTATGCGAAGGGTTTAGGTGCATGAGGGCCCCTTTCTATTCCCGTCATGCCCGTACAACTGGGGCAGGTCCTAAACCTCAAGCACAGAAACAACAAACCCAGAGGGTCCATGTACCCAATAATTAGGTACTTGGGTTCTGGGTAATAGTAAGTATAGTACACTTTTGGGTAAGTATGTGTTTATTGGATACTTGGACCCTCAGGGAAACAAACAAACAAACGGACACTTAACATGCCAACCTACGTAAACCCGCCAAGTCCCCTTCTGCAGAACCCAAGTACCAACAAATACGACCTACATAGATCCCTTGGAAGATGCTTGGGGTGGTCCGGGAAACTCATCCACCCGCCGCGAAGCCAGCTGAACACAGAAAACCTTAAACAAAAAAGAACTATATAAACCCTAAACCCGCATCTCAAAACCCCTAAATACCAAAGCCCAAAACCCCAAAACCCCAAACCACCCAACCCTAAACCCTAAACCTTACACCCGAAACCTTAAGCCCGGCACCTTAAACCCTAAACCTAAAACCCTAAAACCTAAACTTTAAACCCTAAACCTAGATCATCAACCTGCCGCGAAACCGGGATGGACCGTCACTGGCTCCATTTGCACAGGCAGTGCCGCAGCCGATGATCACGAAGAGCCTAAGGGTTCAGGGTTCAAGGCGATTGGAGTTCAGGGTTTGGGGATTTTGGTTTACAGCAATGTAGGGTCCTAATTAACAAACTCACTTTAAATGGAGTATGTTTGGGGTACCCTATACGATGCTCAAGCAGAGAATATGGGACTATGATGTTGGCAATTCTCCCTATACTCCCGTCTTAAACTCAGTTTCCATTTCATTTTCCGGCGGATTCTCCACTATTACCATAACTAGTTAGGCCCGCAAGTACGTAGAACGACGGTCTAGGTTCAGGGTTTAGGATTTATACGGTTTGGGGCTTAGGATTTCAAGTTTAGGGTTTTGGGTCTCCAGCATCCCTGGAAATAATCCATCCAAGGAACGTCATCTAAATCCTTCACCCTAGACACCCTAAACCCTAACCCCGGAAACTCCAAACCCTAAACCCTA
>CAJNIZ010045831.1:0-29829 GCA_905231905.1 Symbiodinium pilosum
GTTTAGGGTTTAGGGTGCCCTAAGGGTCCAAGGACCCAAATAATGGGGTTTTAGGGCCCAAATACTATAATATTATTGGTATTTGGGCCCTAAAACCCCATTATTTGCGTCCTTGGACCCCTAGATTAAGTATGTTGATAGAAGGCGGAAACCACACCACCCAAAGTATGAAGCATCCCTCATGGCATTCGGCTCAGTTCAATGGCAAGCTTCAGGATTTAGGCTGCGTTGGCCCTTAGATTTGGAAAGCCGTAGAGTTTCTAAACCCTAAGGCTCTAAACCCTAAACCGCCCTAAACCCTGAACCCCTGAGACTTCCGCGGCGATTTGGCACGCCAGAATGCAAAAAACAACACTGTTCAGAATGGTGGCACAGGGTTTAGGGCCTTTAAAAGGCTCTCAACCCCTAAACCTGCCACACCACGGTGATGGCACCGGTTGGCAAGGAAATGAACCCTAAACCTTGGGTGCTGCCCCCACCCAGTAACAGTCTTTAAGAGGGGTGACATTACGGGATGTATAAAACACAAATGTACATATATATAGATAGTCATCATATATGAATATCATCCAGCTCTTACTGGCTTGGGGCAGCATCCAACCTAAGCCGTAAACCTTAAAACAAACTTCTTGGTCCTCGCATGTCATGATGCAGCTGGTACTTGTTCAGTTGTTGTTCGCCAGGCTGTGTCAGACCCAAATTCCTGCTTAGGGTTTAGGGTCTAGGGTTGAGGGCTCAGGGTTGTGAAAAGAGCAAGGAGTACGCAAGCACGATAGAGGCCTTGCGGCCATTTTCAAGCCCAAATCCACTCAACTTGTACAACCCTGCATACCCTAGACCACTGAAGGAAATACATTGAAACCCACCTGACATTGGAACCTCAAGAATATGGTAGGAATGTAACGGGAACATAAGAAACCTGGTAGATATATTTCCTTTATATTCCTACTATATTCTTGGGGCTCCCTATCTGGTGGTTCCCATTCAAGTCCCTATCCAGAGGCCTAGCCATAAACTTTCGTGACCCCCAGCATCCCCTTACCAATCCACACACTCCTGAATATTCAGGGACTTGCCTCGGATTGTGTTGCTTCCAGTTTACTGTCTCTTCAGAGAACATGTACATATGGGCTATAGTCTACACTCCTAACATCCCCCTTCATAAGCACTATAGTAGTCCCCTATACAATCCCGCATAAACCCCCTTTAAGGAGTTTAGACTATAGCTCATATGCATGAGGGGTTCGGAGAATGAGAGTTTCCATTGTAGATCCGAACACAGGATTTTCTGATACTTCCACAGTTGATGGAAAGCCCCGCATGAAGCCTTCGCCACAGAAGCCTGCAGAACGATTACCAACTGCGCCCCGTCAAAATTGAAAGTTCCAAACGACTCAACACAAAGTCCGAAATGTCTTCACACCCGTAGCTGTTCCCTCTATCAAATATGGAACCCGCCACAAACAGCCGCTTTTTCAAAACGTACCACGAACCCACCCTAAACCCTACACCCTAAATGCTAAACCCTTCCCGACCATGCCTGCTGCCGGCCTCCGCCTCCTGCACTGTACGGCTTTATGCTTTCAGGTTATCATCCCCCTTAAGTAGATAGAATATGGCTTTGGGTATATTATAATAAGATCCCCATATACCCCATATTCTATCTACTTAAGGGGGAGTATACACTCAGCTACCGTAGAACCCAACAAGGGTACTGTTCGGAAGCTGAAGGATCTGCTTGTGGTGTGTCCCGGAAGGACTTTTCACCTAAACCTCACTGAGAGAAACATGAATGCCATCGACTCTGTGCCTGTGTGCATAGGGTTTAATGCTTAGGGTGGGTTTAGGGCTGAGGGCTTAGGGTTTAGAGCTAGGGTTTAGGGGTTTAGGGGTGTAATTCACCTGGGCATTAACCCCACAGCCCCACACTCGGAAAGCCTAAGACACATATGACCCTATAGCCCCAGAGCGTATAACCCGAAACCCTAAGACCTAAATGAATTGCCAAAGACTTCCTTGCCGTCATCATCATCATCATCATGGCAAGGCTCCCAAATAGTTTTAGGGGGATACACCCCAAACCCTAACCCCCAGACCATCTTACCATTTCTTAGTAGTTTAGGGTTTGGAGCTTTAGGAACCGCAAACCCTTTGTACTATGAACCCTAAACCCTAAACCCTTTTTACCATATCAATACTTAGGATCCTTTGGGAATGGAGGCTGGCACTAGGGTTTAGGGTTTAGGGTTTGGGGCTAGTAGTCGAAGCTACTGGAAGTAATTGTGACACCTACATACAAGGAGAGTTTACCTTCTAACTCTTGTACCTTCTTTTTTGCGGGTCGATTCTGCAAAACCTGGAAATTTAGGGTGGAGGATTGAAATTCCAGGTTATTCTGAAAAACCTGGAAATCCAGGAAATGAGGGTTTCTCAACCGATGGAGGAGGCCTTCTCGCTGTGCAGCCAGGTCGGTCCATGTTCGAGGGTCCACAAGAATAGATCAAAAGCAATCATTCCCCATATGTTCAGTTTCTTTATCACCTCCCATATAGAACCTTTGAGACTCAAGTGGGACCCCATCGAAGTCTGGCAGCTAAACATGCCGCCAAAGGGATATCCTGTTTTTGAATGGAGGTTTTCATGATTGTCGAGGCCTGCAAGGGCTACTGGAACCCACAAAGCACAACCTTGTGTAAATGAGCCTTTGGAAAACCTTGAAGCCTTGTATACCCCACGTCCTACTGTTAACTGCGTACTCCCAAAAATGACCGCCTGATGCCTCGTTTCACTCTGCCTCATGTGGCCATCGTGTTCTTCATCTACTTCGATCTTACGCCAGGGGCTCATTGGCAGAGATCACAATCTTTTTGCAACACCACCGCTGCATGGATTCGGGTTCCAGCTGCCAGCAAGTGACCTGTCGTGTACCAATTTAGGCTATGAGCGAGATCTGTGTGCTCGTTTGCCTTGATTCGAAAGCTCAAGCTGCTAGACGTGTAGCATTGCCTTGCTTAGCTTGGACTTCAAGGGAATGGCGGAGTTCCCTGAGTTCACCGGCTTGTCCCAAGAATGGGAAGGTGTTGAGACTGTTCGGGAAAGGATTCGTGTTGTTGGGGACATGTTCAAGCTTCCTGTTGGTTCGAAATGGGTCGAGCCGAGCAGAGCCAATGCTGTGACCCACAGTGACATCCTCCTTCCCGCCCTACGACGCCTAGCGACTGTGGATGAGCACAAGCTTCCGTACATGGTTGTTCTTGACAGGGAGATTACGGCCTTGTACAAGAAGCTAGGCAAAACTACTTCTTCTGACATCATCTACCGTAATGCTCAAGAGATAAAGCGCTTGCTCGGCTTTCTGAAGCGGAAAGCCACGAGGAAGGAATTTACAAAGGACCATTTGGGGAACCCAGTTGTTCAATCTTTCTTCATAGGTTTCATCACTGGCAGATAAGTTGTATAGAATCCGGACCAGCATCTAATGTAGTTCACAGGTCTTTTGCGCACCCCAAATCCCGAATTGGTTCAGGCATGTACAAAAGCCCAATTCTTGTAGTCAAACCGCACACATTGCAGCCTAATCCGGTGCTGGTATGCCCCATTGGTGTAAAAGTCAGCAGCCCTGAACAGTATTTATCCGTCATATGGGGAAAGCAAAGCAACTAGCACCAATCGCCCTAGACTGTCTCCATACCTGCCACCCTCCAGGATGTACGATTCCATGAGCTCCTGCTTGCGCTGAAACCTGAGCTGAAGGACTGTCACTTATGGATGGCTGTAGGCCCTCAATCAACGGTATTCTTGTACCTGACAAATCAGTCACTTTGCAACAGTACTCCCTTCCCGCGATTAGTAACCTCTCCCACCTCCGGATTATGGCATTCTTCGGTTGTATATTGGAACACACACTGCTTTTTTGTACTCCTCAGGTGGTTGCTTACTGGAGGGTATTCTTCCAGGTTCCCGTTGTTGGTAATCCCGCTTCGGCATCTCTCCAAAGCAACATAAGGTTTTAATTGGGCTGCATAGACATGTCGGGGTACCCATAGTGTTGGGGTAGTTTATGGGAAGGGTGTATATATGGCTATATATAGGTTATATATGGGCTGTCTAAAAAGGATTTGGGCTGCAGGTAGGTCGTGAGTGGGCTGGGCATAAGGGGCTCAGGGTGAGGTGGTCGGGGCACAGAAATTAGAAGTTGCTTTCGTGGTGAAAAAGAAAGGGTATTCGTGGTGAAAAAGAAAGGGTATAGGTGTCTGATGCAGTTGGGTGATGATTGCGCACTAAAATTACCACTATGGGCTTGCAAGTTTCTTACATGGAAATTAACGTCGCTTCCTTGCTTGGCAGCTTTCAGGAGGACATCGATGCCTACATGACCCGCAGATTGACTCGCAATGCTTCGGTGGCATCCAATGCCACAGAGGCTACAGACGCTGATGCGGCAGAAGATGCTGATGCTGGTGAAGGTGATGATGGCTCGTTTGATGATTTCAGGAGATGGTTGGATGCTAGGAACTTGGTTTATCCCGGGCCCGAGCAGCCCGTGCGACTGCCTGAAGCGCCACGCGTGCCCGGAAATCCCTCCTCAGATACTGGGGCACCAAATCCTCCTCCTGATGCTGAACGCGCTGCTGCCCCAACCTTGCCCGCCATCCCGATGCCTTCTGATGCTACCGGTGTTCCCCGAAACATTGCTGATGATGCTGTGCCTGGTGCCGGGTCCACTGCTGCTAGCTCAACCCCGGCCCAACACCTCCTTGATGGGCCTGAACATGCAGCCTTGCCCCCCAAGCCTTTGTTGGCCCAGCCAGCCCTTCAGCGCATGCCAGCAATTTCCTCCGATGGGTGTGCGTCGTGTCGCAGGACGGTGTGTTCCCTGACGTATTTTAAATTCAGATCAAGTTCAGCCCTACTACATTCTGTTCACGGATATACACTCTGATCAATCTAACCATCCTCCCAGGAATCCCGATAGAGAAGTGACAGAAATGACCTGCGATACTGCAAAGTTAGTGCTTGGCTTACTCTTGGCATTTGACGTATGCTCATACCACACATGCTCACGCCCCGCTTCTGCTCCCCTGATCCAAGGTGTTTGCGACAAGATTGCAGCTCTTCGCGCGAAGATTATAGCCAAGAAGCTCGAAATGTCTGATCCCTGGAATCCTTGTGCAAGCAAGCGAGCTCATTTCACTGACGTACTAGTTGTAATATCGAGTCTGTGTTTAACCTTGCATTCAACAGCATGTGGGGACTTGCTTGTACATGCAGGGGCCTTTGTGTCAGTCGTGGTTCTACTACAAAAGAAACGACACGCAGAGTCTAGCGCGCGTGTTCTGCATGTGGATGTGTATATATATATATACATCGATAGTTTATTTCAGACTACCCAAGCTCGTACATACTTCTTCTACTTGTTAATGAGGCTGTCGCGTGAAACATGTATACTGTGTTGGTGGAACCATGTACTATTCAGGTCACAAGGCGCTGCGGGCACGGACAAGGGCATCGTAGAGCTGCCGGGCGCGAAGCCTGAGACATCACGGAAGTTGCCATCAGGATTCCACTTTCATATGCTCATTGCGGTGTAGCAAGATGGCAAGCAGACTGCGCCACCCATAAATGGCAGAGCCTTTTGAGAATTCAATTTGCCATGCCCCCAAGAAACTTCAATCCAGAATATGAAGCTAATCGACTTGTTATCAATTTACGTTATTTGGGAGAGCACAATGATGCAGGCAAGGAAGCTGAACGGTTTATTAATTCACCCATTTTCACCTATACATTCCAAGTAGACGCAAGAGCAATCTCCGGATCAACCCTCCTTCATGGCCATGCTAGCTAGCCTCCTAATTGGAGTTAAATTGCATGACCCATAACCGATAGCCTGTTCTGAAGGACCTACGCACTACGCCCTGGACACTGATGAGACTTACGTCCCCCCAAGCCAGCCCCGGACGGAAGACTCACCGCCTACCAAGACCCCAGGTTCATCCGTGGCTTCTGCTTCGAGCTCTCCCCCAGCCAAGCTTACTGGTCTGTATGAGCCAGCCTCCAACCCAACGAGCAGCTCAGAGTATGATCTTGCTACTCCCAAGAGAGAGGCTATCCCTGAGAATCTTTCCTTAGAAGACATCGGCTATTTGGGCACTCCTTAGAAGGGATTTGGTCGTATATATCCCCCACCCCGCGCGATACATGGGTTTTGCGTAGTGGCGCGGTGTCTTCGCAGGTGGTGCTCAGTCGCCAGGCCCAGCTTGAGATGAAGAACGCCATCAAGGAGGAGAAAAAGGCAGCGGCCGAAGAGAACAAAAAGGGCAAGAAGAGGCCTGCGGAAATGGACGTGCCAGTCGCCACCCCGCTCCGCAACAAGGCAGCTGTGGAGTGCATGGAGGGTCACGAGGAGGCCCTTGAGCATGCTGTCGTGTCTGGACGTGGACGTGGTCGCGGACGCGGACGCGGACGCGGCAAGAAGGCAGCTGTGGAGGCTGACGAGGCCATGGAGGCTGAGGAGCCCAAGGAGGTCGAGGAGCCCATTGAGCATGTCCCGCTGCGTGGCCGTGGACGCGGCAAAGGCCGTGGCAAAGGTGGGCGAGGCGGGCGAGGACGTGGCAATGGGAACGGTGAAGGCACCGAGCTTCCAAGCAACGAGAAGATGAACATTTCTGGGGCCAGCAAGCGCAAGGCTCCAGCAAGTGTTGAGGAAGACGCCTCCGAGGGCAACGTCAAGCAGGAGGTGGGCATGGATGGCGGCGTGTCGCCTGAGATGGTCGATGTCATGAGTGACGGTGTCCCACCTGAGATGGTGGATGATGAGGAGCCGAGAGTAAAGGGCAAAGCAAAAGCCAAAGCAAAGCCCAGCCCAGCAGGCCGGGCCAAAGCTAAGGCTAAGAGCACACCGAAAGCCGGAGCCAAGGCTAAGGCGGCGCCAAAGGCGACGGCAAAGGCGAAGGCAAAAGCGACAGCAACTGCCAAGCGCAACCCAGGCCAGGGTGTGGTCCTCGATATTGACGAGATGGAGCGCGTGGGGGATGTGAAGGGTGAATTCCTCAGGTCCATTGAGGTGTGCACGACCATGCCGTTTGACACCTTGAAGACGCACCTCTTGAGCAAGAAGAACCTCTTCACGCACTTTGAGCTTAATGTCTACTGGACCAGGTCCCAGGTTGGCATTCGATACTTGTCTGAGCCAGGAAAGCCCCAGCTTGTCCAGTTTGGCTTCCAGGGCCAGCCAGCGATTCCCGGGAACTGGAATGTGTGCATGTCCGCGGCTTTCACTGCGGCTCTTCACATGGTTCCTGGGCTTATAGGTCGGATCGATAGCTTATGTAAGAATTACTTTGTATAGGATAGGTGTATATGTAGAGATCATTCACATGATGTTCGGGATTAGCCGAGCTGAGTCCTTCAAGGAATCCCACGTCAGCGGAGTGTGTAATGGCATCTAAATCTCGGCTCCCTTGTATTGTTTTCATTCTTTGCACGTTCTGTCGAAATTGGGTCAGGCTGCAGCGTGTGATCTCTATGCCCGCCATGATGAGATGTTCATGGTCCAGTGGTGGACCCCAGAATCCCGCTTTTCGCGTGGTGTGCAGATCGCCCGTACAGCTGGCCAAATGGCCGTGGATCAGGTTCTTGAAGCTATGGCCCGTGCTGCTGAGAACCGCTAGATGTGGGTCTCAAGGGTTGATGCTGATTGGGCTTTATGCGGCTTTTGTTGTCTTTATAAGAGCAATCGAGCTAGCTAACCTGACCATCCAATGTTAACTGAGACACTTGAAGCCCTGACAGCCTAGCTCAGCGAGGGGTAATTAAGCACTGCCTGGCGAGCAACTTGTCGCCGCCATTGGCCATTTCGTGATCTAGCTTGCTTAACCTTGGTTGCCGTTCGCAATGGATGTGCGGTGACTGCAACCTGCCTGTGTTGATTAGCCGCAGGTGGGCCCCAATTTGGTGTTCCTATCGGCTAAGGGGAGGCCATCAGAAAGCAAAGCAACATGCGTCAAAAGATGCGTCAGGCACAGCGCCTGGAGGTTTCTAGGATTTCTTGCATTTCTGTCTAGGCGGGGTGCTTCAAGGTAATCAAAGTAATTGGGGAGCTTGACACACACATAAGTATCGTGCTTAGGTTGCATATACAATTTGGCATGCTTAGGCACACTTGACACTTACTGGGTTAATTCTATTTTAAAGGAGTATGAGTTCATATTGCCCCCTAGAAAGTGCGTGAGCTTGGCAATCTACATTGCAACGCAGCATGGTGGCTTGATGTTCAGAAGATGCTTTAAAAAGGGAATGAAGGGATGGGGGTAAAGGCTCTATACAGACCTGATATGAATTTCAGCGTACATTGGAAGCTGCGGCCAACCTATATAAAAGCCCCATGCAGACAGTTGCAATTGTAGTAAATCATTATATAGAGTCCCCAGCTCTATAGTGATTTCAATTATTACATATGGCAGGCGCAGTTCCAAACGTGTAAACACATGGGATGTTCTTGTTGTTTCGCTGTTCGTGTGAAAGCAGCCTATTAACCCTGAAATCCAAACACTCAAGGCCCATAACTAGTGGGATAGCAAGTGTATGGTGGTCTCACAGAGCTCCCGGTAAGTCCTTGTGTTATCAACTCCCGCGAATAGTGACCCCTGCGCGACCTCATACAATGTGGCTTTAACGTAGTACCAACAGAGCATGGGGCATATTTGGTGTTATAGGGGGCAGGGAGGGTGCGTTGTAAAGGGGAATTGCATAAGATTGAATATTAGAATTCATACGTAAATGCAACCCAAAGTTGAAGTCATGTAAACCCGCCTGGCAGCAGAAGGACACCTTGATCCAACTGTACTCCGTCCCCATAGCCCTCCCAAAATGATGACAGACATCATCCCTATACAAGTATTAAATATCAGTACTAAGTAGCCCTGGCGTTAACAGGAGGGTCCGCAAGCCTTTCAGCAGCACATGTACTTATTCATGTAGGTTGCAAAAAATGTGTGTGAGTGTGTGTGTGTGTGTAGAGAGAGAGAGAGAGACCTTCTAGATCGTGCCCGAATGTTTTGTATGTTCTTATATCAGTCTTATAAGTTCATACATACTTGGGGTTTGAATTGTGGATACCGCCCCTTCGCACATTCCCAGCTAAAGTGGAGAGCTGCTACTCAACGTCCCGCGTCTAGAGCTCACTGACATCCTCAACGAAGATGAACACTTGATTTGCCTCTGGGTCTCGCCAAGGTCAATGCCACGACGGGGGAGATGCTGGGCCGCGAAGGCAGGTCTCGAACCTGACAATCGTCTATCTGACTTGTTTTGTCGGGGGTCCAAGGTCTGCTGCAGGAGATGCGCAACTTGGGCACCAACAGGGTGGGCTCCCCTATTAAACCAAAAACATTATAATGTATACCCTGGGATGTTTTATATAGTGCTACATATCCCCATTATGCGCCGATTACAACCCACACATAATGCGTGACCCCTCCCTGTGTCCTGGAAGCTCACCTATCTGCATAACGCCGCTACTTTGGTGTCAAAGACAAGTAGCAAAGCTGTTCATGTTCTCTTTGGAGTTACAGCAAGCAGTGGCAGCCGGCAGACGTAGATGCGTAAGCCTGGGATCTGGGGCATTCGCAATAGGACTCCATACCTATCCGGGGTTTATGATTGGTTTTGAGGCTGCTTTGCGACTTACTTTTCATAGCAATGATTTCGCTGCCTCTCTTGGTGTGGCGCTTAAAAGCGCTCCAAGCTCCCAAGGTGACTTTGCTTCAGAATCAACTTGCTAGACTACCGGCTAAGTCAGGCGAATGGCAAACAAACGCATCATGTTCCTCTTTCTTTGAGTGTGCCTGATCTGAGGTGTTTGTGTTGGCAGTGCTTCTGGTCTACTGGACAGACTTTCATAAGGAGCTACCTAGTCCTGAGTTGTCCACTTCAGCGGTGCCGGGTACAAAGCAGGAGCTCTTGGGAGGGGTTTACAAGATACATACATGCTAGCCTTTTTGAGAACATACTTGTCAAGTCACGATTTGTTAGGAGGACGCTGAGCCCTTCGATTGGATTGAATATTTCGCAGGCCATGCGAACGCAACCTGGATGGTAAGGTACTTTGGATTTAGAGCGGCCCGGCTAGATCTCTGCTACGGTAAAGGAAAAGGCCGAGCTGCGAAGGCCATGAACTTGCTATCCGAATCAGGTATGGCGCTCCTCTGCTCAATTAATTCTCCGAACCCACTAATCTAACGGCTCCAGGTGACACTGAAAGTATGCTGCGCAAGAACCCCAAGCCCAGGTGGCAATCGCTGCCATATTACGTGGCAAGCCTGGCGAACTTGTCGCGCACTTCGGCCTCAAGTGCTCCAGCTTTACCCCGGTCAACCAGGCAACAAGTGGCCGAAGCCCTTGCGTGGCCATTGGCAATGTCTGCTTTCCAAGTGTGCGGGATGGCAACGCACTCGCATCGCGGAAGCTTGCTGAAAGTATACAATGCATGTGTACTCCGTCCCTAGATTCCAAGATCAACCGGTTCTCTTAAGCTCCCATAGGTCTGGTAGATGGATGGAACCATGGTCTTGTACAAGCATCATTAAGGACCTGCTGTCTATTGTATCTCGTGGTGGCTGTCCAGGGGACCTTCCTCATAGAGCAGCCAGGAGGAAGTTTCTTCGAGTGGTACCCTCGTTATAGAATGCTGGCGCTCCGCCTTCGAGAGATTTCAGGGTGCGTGTCTGCCTCTTGACAACACTAGATACTTGGAATGTGAGAGGGACTCGGCCTATACAGGAGTTATATTACGAGGGACCCATAATTCAGGCTTTCGTATACATATGCCCCATATAGGATTAATACACACATATCTATACATACCGCCTAAGACTGGCTAAGTCCCCCTGACATTCCAAGATACATCAACAGGACTGGTCGTGCTATATGTACTGCGAGTCAATTCTTGCTACACTTGCGCAGGTTTTGCGTGTAGGATGAAGGTGCTGCTTTCTACCCCTTAGAAACGGTAAAGATTGCACAATGGCGCATCCATATCCTCCAGCCCTGCATGAGCCTTATGGAGACCCATGTTAGTAGCACAAGAGAGTGGCGTAGAAGGTTGTCCTATTTTCATATGCCAACTTTGCGGGTTCTACCATACTTGCCAACTCCTCAACGCAACATGTTCATACCATATATCCCTTGGCACTGCCCCCACTCTGTAACAGTTGGATAAGACAAATATCATATATATATATAATGTACACATGGCCTTGAGAGGACCCGCCCGAACATAGATTGTTACAGGGTGGGGGCAGTACCCAATTATCCCTTTCAGAGTCGGGTGGCCGACGCGCGTTCTGAAGTCCAGGGTTGCTAACCTTAATTGGGGCGGCGTTCTTTTTTGTGTGTTGGATAAAGTGGGGATCCAGGGTCAGAGTAAGGTGGATCTATATAGAAATCAAGTGGTTAAAGTGGGGCTTTTTGACTAGGTCGAGTAATGACCCAGGTCAGGCCTAGGGGCAGTCAGGGAATGCATTTGTTCAGCTTGTAACAAGGGGGTTAATAGGTGCAGTCTTATGGTAGGCTGCACCGATTGTATTTGGGCTACAGTTGGATCCCTGTTAGGCTTGTGGTTGTGGTTGTGTGAACGTACAATCTTGAGAGGCTTTGGCTGGGTAGTTTCTCTGTGGGCCCCATATTCGACAACAAATGGTCCCCCCTAAGGTGGCGTTGTTTTCCAAGGGCCTTCTGAGGCTTGTGTAGCTACTCTGGAGAGCAAACTTTGTGTTACAAGGTTGAGAAAGATTCTCAGGGTGTCTCAGACTCGACCCATCTCAAGTCGTAACATCTCACAATTCCCGTACGCAAACTACAGTGTCTCCTTCCATGCCATCTTATGATAACAACGCTTTCAGAAGTTCCGTAGATGGTCGCAAATCTGTACTACACGCAGCACTTCCCCAGTAAAGCCGTACTAGCAGTAGACCCAGACAAAGACAGCTCAAAAAAATGTTTGAATATATACATGTACCAAGCAACAAAAGAATGTTCCGGTCTTACCGAGATCGAACCCTTACGAAAGAGCATATTGACAAGAAGGTTAAAGGCCCTTAAACCCTTGATGTGTGAGTGTGCAACAAAAACATATATGTGACATGGCCCCATATCTGGATCTTCTGTACTGCCCCAGCATCCGCGCCCGCACATCAACCTTAGCTTCTGGCCTCTCCCCAACAATTCATGCCTAGCGTCTGTAGGGGATACAGGGGGCAGGATGTACTGGGAATATGAGGGGAATACAAGGGCTGGGGCGGGGGTGTGTATATATATATATACATACATATACATATATATAGGGTATATATTGTGATTTCACTGGTATATTGTGGTTTCACTGGGTACCCACTCCTTATATGGTTGCCCTAGATGCCTATAGACCCTGTCACAACACGCAATCTTGGTTAGGTTGGGGAACTATAACCAGGATCTCATCTCACCTCTGGAACATGTCATATTTGACCCCTTTGATAGGTTTGGAAGACTTCCTGGTGGATGGCGAGTTATCACAAGGACTCGAACAAGTCGCCAAAACGACATTATGCTCTATCCAACAGCCCTGCAGTTATGTCTCTGAACCTGGGGCGCCTCCAGACATTCAAGGGGAAGTCCCTATGCAAGAAGTACGTGGACAAGAATGGAATACGAAGGTTTGTTGGCACGAAGGCTTTGAAAAAGTCTGAGTCCGATTCTTAGTTGCTTCCACATAAGACCAATCGCAAGTCCTGATCCTGGTCCGATTGCCCCAAAATCTTCAAGCTACACGTAGCCTGGGTGCTGGATTACGTTAGAACCCCAAGACCTATATAAGCCCGAGGACCTAGGCTGCTTTGGTTGCACTGAGGCCTTGAAGACCCCTCTATAAAGACTCAAAGCAAGCTGCGTCAGCCCTTGCCTCAACCCACCTATAGATCCTAGATCCCCCAACCTCGCGGCACTCTATCACACCCTCCTCAACCTTAGCAGATCGAGCTATATATAGGTTATCAATATATGCTCCAAGATCTACCCAGAACCATTCAAATTGAGGTGACCGAAACCTGGTTGGAACAGCCCACTACTTTTCAAACTTTAGAAGGGCCAATAAGTATATGTATATATCCCACAGCAGGCTTTGGTTATCTTGCCACAACATCTCCCTGACATCTGTTTTTTATACCAGAACTCGGGGTTGGAGCGAATGAAGGCCATGTTGATTAAGGCTGTCAGGTAGGTTCTTGACAAACGGCAACCCCGACCTCAAGTCAACAGAATACTCAGGCAACAACCCTGAACCCCAAAAGATACATGAGCCTAGCTACAGCTGCCTTCCTAACAGACACTCAGGGAATACCCGGCTGAGTTTGGGTACAAGTTGGGGCAGATCATGAAGGACCTCAAGACACGTCACTTTGGAACTCCCGAGAGTCAGGGTGGTGTCCCGGCTGCGGAAGACACGTTTGCCGCGATGGAGTTTGAGGACATGTGGCCTGAGGCAGATCTTGTCTCAGTGTGTCATTATGTCAGAGCGGGCAGCAACCTGCACATACCTGAGAGCTTCCGAAGGGTTTTGCCTCAGATCCTCTAGGTGCAAGAAGACTTCTTTCATGGTCTGTTGAGGGTAAGACAATTTTAAGTTGGGCCAAGGTGATTCCAAGAGCAGGAGCGCGTAATCTACCCGTAATTGCCCGTAACTGCGTAATTTACCCGTAATTTGCCCGTAATCTACCCGTATTTTGCCGTAACTTACCTGCTTTTTTTACCCCGTATTTTCCAACCCGTATTTTACCCGTAATTTGCCCATAATTTTCCGTAATCTGCCCATGAAATATTATGGGTAAAAACAGCAAAATCAAGGTAGAGCACATCTTGGATTTTCCTAGCCCAAGTAGCATATGCTTCGACTTCACCCTTGTTTTACAAGGACCTTACGTGCACAATTCGTGCAATTTGAGGGTATGTGTGAATGCACACATGCCAGCTGCAACCTATGCTGCAAAGTGTTGCAGCAGATGCCCGCCCATGAGGCAGTCAAAGTGTCATGTTGCCCTCGCAATTGTGCAATATACGGCTTGACGTTGCAAGGAGAGCTTGTCATAAACCGAACATGTTGTTGGTCGTCCACTAGGGTGATCAGAGGTGCCAACACTGGCATTTAGGGGTAGTCTTGTGCGCCCGAGTCACAATGATGGATGCTTTCGCTGACACAGCGGCCCCGCGTCCCTTGGAATCACGGAAGTTCAGCTGTCAATCCCTCATGGATGGCCTTACAGCCGTCTTGGAAGATGCTAATATTGAACTGCCCGATGATTTGGAGCAACTTCAGGAGATAGGGGTGGTAGCTTGTGTAGAATTCGTCCTCTCCTAAGAACCCTATCTAGACAATGAAATACGCAGGAGATGGAGCGGGCACTCATGAGACTTGAAGGTTTCGAGCCTGAACGCTTGCCGAAGGCCTTACTGCGACTACCCTGTATTGTTTGATGATGTCAATTAAGGCCTTTTGAACCTCAGCAACCAAAAACCCTGATCGTTTTGCCGCAGGCAGCTGACCTCCTGGATGCTGAGACAGTGCCCGCTACTATGTTGAATGAGGATGCTTCCTACTTGCAAATTAGTGTGGGGATTCAACTACCATATGCAAACACGTGGGATGGATCTACACAGTTTCATCAGAGTTGTGGGAAGACCAGGCTCGGGCAAAGGAGGAGGACAAGGTTTGGGCCTCGCAGGTTCAGAACCGCCTTGAGGCAGAGAGGTTTGAGGCCGTCAGCGCGGAAGTCGCGGAAGCCGCGGCGTGCGATGACTCCAATTCCAGCCAGACTGGAATGCCCTCGCTTCCTACGACCCTGTCAAGCAGCAAGGCTGCGTGGCGCATGTAAAGTGTGTGTGGCGGTTGAAGTCTTAACTCATCTCATTTCTCAGCAGCCCTGCATATTCGTGAAGATGGTCTCACTTTCTGCAACACTAGCACTAGCAGACCTCCATACCAGTACAGGCCTAAAGGTAGGAATAGGCGAGGTAGCTCAAGAATTCAACAATTACGTGGACTCAGGGTTCAAGGTATTTTTCCACTTCTACCTACAATGTAGGGTCTCTTTAGATTAGGGTTGACCTCGAATAACCAGTGATGGATCCCCGCAATTAGTAGTTATGGTCCCCAAGATTACCAGCTATGGGTCCCCACAATAACCAATCATGAATCCCGTAAGAATCAGTTATGGACACCACAATAACCAGTTATGGGTCCCAACAATACACAGCCATGGGTCACACACGAAGCAGTCATGTGTCCCAGTTATGGGTCCCCACGATAACCAGTTCTGGGTCCCAGAATTACCAGTTATGTGTCCCCACAATAACCAGTAATGGTTCCCATCATTACCAGTTATGTGTCCCACAATACATAAGCAAGTATGGTCCCCAGAATAACCAGTTATGGGTCCCCACAACAAGCTTTTATGGGTCCCAAAATCAACAGTACGCATCGTAAACTTCACCCATTTCGTGCCCGGCTAATTGGCTGTGGTGGTAGTAGTAATGGCAGCAGCAGTAGTAGTAGCAGTAGTATCATCAGGAGTAGTAGTAGTCGTAGTAGTAGTAGTAGTAGTAGTAGCAGAAGAGCCCAGAACAAGAGTAGGCGCAGTGGTGGGGATGGTTGTGGTAATAAGAGTAATCATAGTAAGTGCTGGTCGTGATGCTGGTAGCGGTACTGGTGAGCAAGCGCCGACACAATTGTTAACTGAACATGTGAGCCCCTTCTCTAGGATTTCTTGCTTGACCTTGCGCATGCAATTGTGTAGAGAACTTGCAGGTTCTGTGCTAGTAAGTTGACAGCTACCAGGCCATGCGCAAAATCGTTGCTTGCAAATGCATTTCCTACTGCCCCAAACTTAACCATGCACAAACTTGTAGGAATATGATTTCTTCCGTAAGCCCGTAAAGAGAAAGCCGAGATTCCACAGAATCATGTAGACTTGCCAGCGTCGCTCCTCAGATTGGGTGAGAGGTTCAGGATTCGAGGCACATATACGACCAGGTGTAATTAAGGGGTATATAAGTTCTGGGTTCAGTTGGGGCAGGCTAATGGCTATGTATGTGTGGTGAGTGAAGCAGCTTCACAAAGGAACCTTGATGCAAGTTCCATATTTGTTTGTAATCCTTATATACATCAGTCCGGCAAAATGTTCAAGACCAGGAACCCTCAGCACAGTAATGGAACGAGCACAAGTACAAGTAGCGGGAACACCAGCCGTAGCAGTGAAGGTAGCAGGATTCGGAGTTGATGTAGGACTTGAAGTTGCTGACCTACATTCTATATGTACAGTTTGGTCTGTTTTGGGGTGATATAAGCTGTGTTAGTGTGTTTTTTGCACAGAAACTTTATGAGATCTGCGTGTAGCTCCAAGGGGGTAGTTTTGGGTGCGTCACCAATTATGACAAAATATGAATTACAAGTATGGACCCCCCACGGCCCTTTACCCTCGATGCATTGTACTTTCCAATCCCCAGCCTACGCCCGAGCCTACCCAAAAGTCTTGCTTCCGGAATAGTTGAAGGTAGCTTTACTGGATATATGTTTCATATGAACCATGGATCCCTTGGTTTCAATGTCATGCCCAAAAATCCCCCAGGCCACAGCTCAAGACATGACATGCGTTTATTAGTATTAAGAGTAAGAATTGTATAGATAGGAATAGTAATAAGAAGAATGGGGGGTAGTAGTACTATTACTACTACTACTACTACTACTACCACCACTACTGGTAGCACTTCTGCTAGGGGCACCCGGTCAGATCCCGCGGTTTCAACCCTCCTACTCGAATCCTAATCAACACTACCTGTGGCAGGCCAGGCAACCATATTGAGGTACCAGAACGACAACAGCTAGGAACGCTAATCTTTCCACTACCATCTTACTCGCTAGTACTAGTCCTGCTCCTCGTCTTCCTTTTCCTACTATGACTATTACTATTCGTCTTACTACTACAACTACGCTTGCTGCTGCTGCTGCTACTGTTATTACTACTACTGTTACTACTGCTACTACTACTACTACTACTCCTACTACTACTCCTGCTACTACTACTACTACTACTACGAGTACTACTATCTATTACTATTGCTACTACTTCTTTTTCTACAACTACTAGTAGTAGTACTAGTAGTAGTGGATACGAAGAGGGATGTAGCAATCTTGACCAGAAGACGCACCAAAGGTACTTGCTAAAGATACAACGTTTTGATCATCCTCGTACCTCACATCGGATGGCAAATCGTATATATCTGGCCACATCAGGCCCAGAGCGATGTGGTCGAGAAAGTCCTGTCGATGTACAAGAGTGGAGACATGACGGCCGAAATGGCCGAGAACTTGCTTCCGGAGCCTCTCGGCAACTACATCAAGGAGAATGACCTCCAGATGATCAAGCGGATGAAGACGACCGAAAGCTTGTCGTCAGAGAAAAGCGACAAGGAATTTGCAACTTGAAACCGACAGGATTTTCCATGCGAACCATCAAACCATGTTGAGGACAGCGATGCGGCCGCCATCGCCAAGAAGAATGAGGCCTCGATCAAAGCCAAATTGCGCCGACTCTGCGAGGAGAAGCGCGGCGGTAGGTTACAGGTGCCGGCTTGGCTCCATGCTTCATGGAAAAGCGGCAATCATTTAGCTCTAGCGAAAGACCTCCAGCGTGTCAACTTTGACAAGGAGCGGGGCGGGAGCACATGGTTTGGTGCGGAATCTTGACAAGGAAATGGGTTGATAGGCTTGACCATGTTTGAAAGCAGGACCGTGCTACAGCCAAAGAATGTACAAACGCGAGTCAAATCTAGTAATCTAGTAGTACTAGTACTAGGGGCCCTGAAAATAGGCGCCAGGCGTAGCAAGAGCTAGGGCAAACACCTAACCGCAGAAGGCCTTCTCTGCTACCTCCTTAAGGTATATACAAATATGAGGGTTGGAAACTCAGGACTATTCATTTACACCAGCAGTAGTAGTAATAGTAGTAGTAGTAGTAGTAGTCGTCGTCGTCGTCGTCGTCGTAGTAGTAGTAGTAGTAATGGTAGTATTAACTATTTAACAGTGTTACTGGTACTCTATAGCACTAGTAATAGCAGGAATTTGGCCGAGAAAACTCAAGGGGCTCAAGTCGGGGTTGGGTGGGGGCACTTTCGCCCAAGCCTGGGATTCCATCTTTTAATGAAATTTTACCAGTCGCATTGGCCAGAGCTGGCTATGGGGTTTTAGAGCCCCCTACTGCTTCGAGGAGGTTATTTTTCAGTTTCCACGCAAAGCTTGCACATACTGACAAACATGCTACCTCCATTTGCTGTCTCTCTTGAAGTTGGTGCGGCTACGCAAGCGAGGACTCAAACTTACCGCTTTTACTGGTTGTCACTGATTGTATGCTACATTAATGATAACAATAATACCACAAATACTTCTCCCTTTAGTACTATCGCTGTCCCACCCCCCGCTAAAACCATCTCCAGGTGCACAAGCTTTAACAGGAGTGCCAATGATATTGAGGGACCTCTACTGTGCTTAATTCCAAGTTGTATATATACTAACAGCTAGTAACACACTTACCAGACATGCACATCTTGGATGGGAACCTTTTACACACATGAACTAAATCACAAGTAGGGCATTTGGCACAGGAGAAGTTCATTAAGTCCCAGGAGATCATCCACTCTAAGAAAGATACGAAGTCAATCACCATGGAAGAGGGATGGTTCAGCAAGGAAGACATGAGCAAGGTCTTGCATTGGAATCCGCTTCTTGTTGGCAATCCAGTTTTATCAAGGTGTACACTTGTGTTGCGCTGGATCCCCATCAAACCCCCTCAAATTCACATGCATAAATCAAGGAAGAAGATTGAGGGAGCAGTGAGACTTTGCCGCTCGAAGCCCGACTTGGTCAGGTGGGCATTTAGGGTTTATAGGGTTTATCCGGTTTATATAATTATATACGCCTTATAGGGTTGATAGGGTTTAGGGTTGCTAGTAATTTGGTGTAACTTAGCAGCTATCCCTATGCAGGACTGGCCGCTACGGGGGAGAGGAAGAGTTTTGGATCTGTACCAGAGAGTCCGGTACAAGGACCCAAGAGCAGTCCAAGGAGGCTAAGAGCACGGAGGAAGTGCAGACGGAGGACCATCTCTTATTCATCTACCCTTCCCCTAACAAAACCCATGTGCCCTATGTAAGCCCTATATAAACCCTGTAAAAAGCTTACTTATCAAACCTTATATATATATATCAACCTGGGCAACCCTGTAATCTGTTAAACGCTATATATAACCACTGTTTATACGAACACTATAAAAACCATTAACCCCTGACTGCCAGCAACCGTGTATGACCCGGATCACTTCAAGCCGCTATGAATCAGCTTCTCCAGGAGGCACTGCAGATGCCGGAGATGGGGAACATTGAAGCCTTCGATAAAAGATTGGAGGCTGCAGGCAGCGATGCTGCAAATGAGAGTGCGGAGGTGGGGGTTTATTGACAGTTGCGTTTTGTAAGCTACCACTCTTCCTCTTATACTTCTATGTGTCAGGCCAACGCGGCCAGGGAGAAGTTTAACAAGTTCAAAGAGAGCGTCCTCAGCAGGCAGGCCAAGATTCGGAACTTGGTGAAGGATCTGAAGAAGAACTATTCGCAAGATGAGATGGCTCTGAAGCAACCTACCCAGCACCCGATGAGTTCATTAAATGTATATAGAGATCAGAGGCATGTGAGCTTCGTTTGGCATTTTTAATACAATGTGGCTCAGGTCAGCCACAGCGCTTGAAACGGATGTTGCTGCCTTGGACGAGGAGTACAACCGCCTCGTGGATTTGAGTGCCCAGGGAGAAGCTTGCAAGTACAATGCCAAGCCACTTGACCAAATGGCTTCACGTGTAACTTACAATTCTTCCATCTTCATCAAGGGAAACCCCAAAGCAGCATACATTAGTAAAGCACTAGATCTCCTTTCAAAATCACCGTGTCCCGTTCGTATGCTTTGATCTCAGCAGACGGGCCCCCTGCCTAATGGAATGACCAGCGTCCTATCTCTCCCTAAGCTACCAACTATCCCGTGTAACTATGAGTCTGTGTAAGAATATTTTTATTGAGCCTTGCGTGTGCTTTACCCAACCAAAGTCAAATGATTAGCACGTGCATTCCCAGAATTACGCAGGATAGCCCCATCACCCGCCTCAAAAAATCCTACCCAAGTAGAACCCGTACCCTAGAATCCCTAGAAGCTCCTCAAAGCCTCGGAAACCCTTCGCCCTGAACCCCTTAAACTATTGTTAGCCCAGGTGGGCAGGTGACGCTGAGCGGGCGATGACAGCGTCCACAATCAAGTGCCTGGGGTTCGGGGTTGAGGGGATTGTTCCGTAAAGGGTGTTAACTGGTTTAGGGTTTATAGGGGTTTGGCAGGGTTCGGTTTCAGTGAGGGCCTCCAATATTGGGGAATCAGGGACAATACGAGATGTAGTACTCTAGAGGTGTCCGATGTGTGCAGGGTGGTGCTAAAACGAATTAACATTCACTTTGAGCCCCGTTGCAAAACATAGATGGATTTTTCGAATCTTGTTTACACGCCGGATATGGGTCTCTTTTATAACTCTTTACATATATGTACGACTAAGGGGGACCTCCTCGTATGGGGCGTGAAGCAGAAAACATAAGGGGTTCCATAGAAGTGAAGTTCTATATGAAGTAGTGGCCCACACACATGTCCAAGAGAGTTCCTTCGATGTATGGGTATATGACACTTGAAAAGTATTTTTTATGCGATCCTAGTAAGAACCGCAATAGCAGCCCTGAAAAAGTTTCTAGATAGCCCCCTAGATGAAAAAATCCAAACCTGATCCTGATCGAAGCATTGACCTTGCATCTGCAGTTGCACGAAGATTGCTGGAAATGAAGCCCGTGTGAAGACGCTTGGATGTAGAAATACCTAGTCTCTAGCGCTGTCTACTCGACATCTATATAACCCCTTCGACCGTCCTGAACATCCCAGGAGTGCAAAGCGCCACTTCAAGAAGGATTCGGCGCCCGAGTCCTAAAGCCCTATACTGATCATGGATCTTGGGTGATCTTTTGCCCTTCTGTGTTACTGAACACAGGAGTTTTGAGAGGCTGGCAGGGGAGGTGGGCTTCCCTAGCAAACCAGGAAAGTTTAGGTCCATATGGGCTATAGATAGGCTACTCAGTCCCTTGTTGCGCACGTTCCCGCAAGCATTTATACAGGTTATGTTTTAGGAGGATTCCTAGCAAGGGCTATATAGACATATAGAGGCTATAATCTGGCCCGTGTTTGTGTAGTCCCCCGCAAGCACTTATGCAGATTACGTTTCAGGAGGTCCAGCTGTCCTGGGCCATGCCTCGAGAAAAATTTAATTTCTGGGGGCTACGCTAGATCAAGCGCGAATGCTCGCTGCCCATCTATTGCACTGGGAAGCGCCGCTGCTACCGAATCTTGCGACCAAAAAAGCTGATTGATTTTGGGGTGCCCTTGAAGACAGCTACGAGGTGTATCCTATTGATTGTGCTTCAGATTATCTCTTTCATGGCAGGTCCTGGACCCACTGCCAAGCGTCTGGCAGCCAACGTTAGCCAGGGAGCTGCAGCCTCAAATGAAGCAAGAGCCAGCGCAGCTAAACAGTGTGTATATAAGTCACGCAGGCGTGAATGTGGAATGAATTGTGCGCGCAGCTGCACTCGCTCAATATATGGAAAAGGTTTACGGGCGAAGCCATGGAGTTTCATGAAGAGTCGGTGGAAGACGAACTTCTTGACCTACTGACTTGCCATCGTTCCAGCTACTTGCATGAATGATTGACCTATGCATGGAGCATCAACACTGAATAGAAATTGAAAGTGTACCTATTCCTAAACCAAGGCATCGATGGACCCTTTCCATGGAGATGCGCGGCGACTAGCAATAATGATAACCAGGGAGCGCAGAATCAGCAGCGGCAAGGAAGATCCAGCAGCAGCACCTCAGATCCCAAGTGGGCTCGGAGTCTGAACCAGGATGTGCTTTACCTAGCTCGTACGAGGGATGTCTTCAACAAGGTTGATGCTGATGCCTGTCTTTCCTACAGGTTACCGCCTCTCAATGCCACTGCTGGAAGGGTCATACACCACGCTTGCGAGGTTTTCGAGGGCCTCATGATTCAACACAAACCTATGTCCTTCAAGTTTGGCTTCACACACTGCGCCTCTGCCCGTTGGCACAACCGTAAATTCGGTTACAGATATGACAAGTTGAGATTCCAACAGATGATCATTCTGTACGCAGCTGCTTCCCCTGATGGTCCTGCATTCTTAGAGGCAACCCTGATCAAGCAGTACCAGAGCTTCTTGTCACTAAATATGTTCGGGCATGATAGATGCATGTTGTATGAAAGAAACGTTTCTGTTCAGGGCAAACCAAGGCTGGGAAGGGTGCCAGAACCTGCTTCGGGGTGGGGATACAGTACCGCGGGCTACCTTAGCAGAAGGCCCATACCTCACGTATATTGTTTTCCGATCTTTCAAGATCCCGCCGAAGGCAGCTTGATGTTTGGGGTACACTTGAACTACGTGTATCAATTTGTAATTCATGTGCTTGCAAAGCGAGCCAGTTTCAGCGGAAAGTGTGAGCCTCAAAAAAAGCGAAGTCCATTTTGTGCTGTCAGCTCATGACCCAATCATTCGCTTGTGTAGACATGGTCCCGGGTTTAGTTTGTGCTTGCCAAGGCCAGTTGTGTCAGCCAGATCCTCACAGCCAGGGCCGTGACGTCAGAGTTTGGCGCAGATGCGTCAAACGGGACGGGTCTGTTACCATGGGCACGCATCCGTGAAAACAATTCGGAAAGAGATGTGCAGAAAGTGGTGGCCAAGCAAAAGCTCAAGCTTCCCATCCCGATTGAGCACATGGTATGTGGATCTGTTGTTGTGCCTTGGATCAATCCCAAGGAGTGGCTCAGGTACATACTGAATCATAACCTGTGGTGCCGCGTGTGCGGTCTAGAGCCTGAGCAGAGCGCTTTCTGCCAACCAATCTGGAAGCAGTTTTGGCAAACCTACAAGATTCTGCACCCATCCTTCGATCTGTTTAGCATACCCGGTATTGATCTCAGCCGGACGGCTGCTTTCTTCATTCACGGGGACGAGGGAAGAGGATTAAAGAAGACAGCGTACATGACAACAAACCTTCATTGTGCTCTAGGGCATGGGTCGCAACCCCAATCTCGAAAACATGGTGACCTGTCTGTGGAGGGAACGTTTCGTCTGAAGCTGAACCATTTGAAGAACACTTATTTGACAAGGTTTATCAGCATCCTCATGCCCAAAGCCATGTATGAGAACCAGGCGACTTCTGACCTCTACATGGATATGCTGGATGAACTTGGCAAATCCCTGGATGACATTTTGATGTCTGGTATGTGTGGCCCAGATGGCCACCGCTACCGGATCTGCATTATAGGCGTCAAGGGTGATCTGCCCTACCTGTCACGTGTCTCCTACTCTGAGCGTGCTTACAATCGGGCCTCTAGAGGCGGCACTAAAGGTATTTGCCACCTGTGTGCAGCTGGACAGCCGAATGTGCAATCTGAAGAAGTAGGTTCGAGAACTCCCCGATGGTTATCCACTGAGGGTGCCCAGGTTCCATGGGTTGTGGAGCCTCCCCTATCGAGATGGCTTTGCTCAGAAAGAACTTCCCCGGCAGCTTTCTACAAACTGGACATATGGCACACGTTTCATCTGGGAGTGGGTCGATCGTTTATTGCTAGTACAATTGTTCTCTGCATGTCGTTGGCCCAGTTCGCATCAAGAACAATCGACAGCACTTTTGACAAGCTCAGTGAAAGTTATCTGGCATTCTGCAGGGAGACGAAGCAACAACCCCACATCAGGAGAATCCACAGAGACTTTGTTTGCTACAATGACCCCGGAGGTGTGAACGGGTACTGGAACAAAGGTGCCTTGACAACTGTGCTGATGCTGTGGCTGGAGCACATGCTCGGGGCCTTGGGGCTCAATGAGGGAAGTATTTTTTGGAAAGCCCTGCTGGCTTGCAGACACGTCAACAATTTCTTTAGGTGTTTGTACCACTGCGATGCGTTCTTAAATGCTGACCAGTGCGCCTATGCTGCTCAAGCAGGGCGTGGATTTTTGATTATGTATGTAGATCTTGCTACAGCCTGCCATGAAGCCCGCCGAAGCCTTTACCCACTAATCCCCAAGATACACTTCCTTGACCACTTCATGGTAAGGCTGCATTGGGATGGGGTAACCCATGGAATTTCAGAGAACCCACTCATGTGTGCAGTTCAGATGGATGAAGACATAGTGGGGAAGTTGAGCCGATTGTCACGTCGTGTATCTATTCGCTTGCAAATTAGACGCACGTTTGACCGGTACTTAATGGCCTGTCATGGTGCATTCGAAAATGCCCAATGGATCTGATGGGTACATGTACGCTGAGTATGTGAACTTCGGACCCTCAAATTATGTCACTAGAAAACCCTATAAGGATTACCCGAACCATTGATCATTGCCTTAATTTGACGGGGCGCAGTCCCCTCCAAGATCAGCAGCTCGGCGCGAAGATGCTATGGCTGGTGGGCTTTCAGGGCTCTATAGTCCTCCTTAAGTTGGTAGGATCTGGGGTATATGGGGATTGTATTCTAGCATACCTAAAGCCATATTCTATCTACTTAAGGGGGACTATACTTCAGTTGGGGTGGATGACCAATGCCGCACTGTATTGTGAAAGAGTCTTGGGTTTGGAGTTGTTTCGTACCTTCTTGCTGGCAATTTATGATGACCATACAGCATTCCAAACATCTGGGTTGTTGAAAGCGAGGGGTTATATTTTCGGGCCTTTCGGGGTGATTCGTATGAAATTCGGGGATTGGGTTCAATCTTGAGAAGACATCAATTCAGGTGCACAAGTTGGACCCCACAGCCATTCTCCTCAAATCTAGCCCAGAGTCCCATTTCAGGAAAACCAGTAATTCCCAATTTTCCGGGTTTTTATATAAATTACTGGTTGTTTCTAGAGAACCGTAAAAATGTAGGTAAAGGAGTTAGTAGGTAGGGTTTAGGGACCCCCCCAGTACCCTCATTTGGGGGTTATAGAGGCCCTGATGGCGGACGCATAGGCTTGAATAGAGGGTACTTGGGGGAGTCTAGGTGTCCTAAGCGTCCAAACACACAATTATCACATACTTACCCTAAATCTGTACTACAATCGCTAGTAGTATAGGGTGAGGGTTTAGGGTTTAGGGCCCTCTGACCCCCCACATAATTGAATCTGGGGTTTCGGAATTCAACTTGCGATTGCAGTACAGATTTCGGGCAAGTATGCAAGTATATCACTTTTGGGTAATTGGACACTTAGGGTAATGTGGAGGCCTAAGAAACGCAGGGATATATAGGGCTCAGGGTGAAGGATTAGAAATTTGGGGTTCAGGCTTTTCATAGAAAAGCAAGGGAACCCTCAGCAAAAGATGTACTTCTTCTCTATATGGTGTGTTCTCTGTCTCCCCGAACGATAGCTAACGTCACAACCGCAGCACCCGGACGCCAACCCTTTCAAACACGGCAAAACCCAGAAACCGTAGAAATGCTGAGACCCTCAGGCCAAGAAATCCCAAAGCTTGTAAAACTGAGCTACTCTCCAGCGTGCTACCATGTGAGCCACAGTCAAAACTCCTTGTATCCCCCTCAACAACCCCTCTAGTAGTCCCCTATACAGCCACTTCTTTCACCCGCAAGTAGGCCAAGAATTGGGATGAATGGATGTCATGCCGATTGTTGGGGTTCTAACTGTAATTACTAAGCCCTAATAAGCCCAAAAACCTACACCCCAGACACTGAGCTTACAACCCTAAATCCAAGAACCCCGACATCTATAAGCACAAAAACCTACACTACAGATGCTAAACTCACAACTAAGGATCCAAGACCTCAAACCTTAAACCTGTGACCCTAATTCCTAGATCCTAGACCTTAAGCCCTAAACTCTAAATTCAATAACGCCTACCCCAAACCCTAAACCCTATAAACTCTAAATTCAAGAGCCCAGGAATCTCTTGGTGTGCCGAACGCCTTGGGGGCGAGCCCGAATCGGAAGCAGCGCCAAGTAGAAGATGACCTGGCACCCAGACGCTCCACTGTTGCCCGATACCAAGGGTTAGGGTTTAGGGAGTTTAGGGCTTAGGGTTTGGGGTTTGGGGTTTGAGGGTTTAAGGGTTTAAGGGTTTAAGGGTTTAGGGTTTACGGTTTGGGGTTTGGGGTTTAAGGGTTTAGGGCTTAAGGTTTAGGTTGGGTTTTAGGTTTGGGGGAATCTAGAGAGTTTAGGATTTGGAGGGTGTAGGGGCAAATTTGTGGTTCGTTGGAGATGTTTAGATGTTTAAGATATTTAAGGGTTTAGGGTTTATGGTTTGGGGTTTATGGGTTTAGGGCTTAGTGTTTGGGGTTAGGTTTTAGGTTTGGGGGAATCTAGAGAGTTTAGGATTTGGAGGGTGTAAGGGCAAATTTGTGGTTGTTGGAGATTATGGATTTTGGGGTTATGCTTGTCTTTTGAGTTCAAGGCCTTTGTGTTGTAGGTAAGGTTTTGGGGCTTTCGGGCCCTGGGTCTAAAACTCCCACATGCCCTTACAAGGCTTCAAGTATGGGGCATTTAGGTTACCCAAAACCCTAAGCCCCTAAATGGGCGAAACTCACCATTACAAGGCGCTGCTGGGCAATCGCAATACCAAAGACGGTATAGGGTTTAAGGGCTTGTAATAGAGGTCTAGGGCTTCGGGGTATAGAGTGTAGGGGTTTAGGGTCTGGGGTTTAGGGTTTATGGTTTAGGGGTCTAAGGTTTATGGTTTCAGTTTAGGTCTTTAGGGCTTAGGGTACAGAGGCGGATGTCGGAATAACGGAAGAGAAAATGGAAACTGCTATGCAGACTTTAGGGTTTAGGATTAAGGGGTGTTATTCACCCTCAAACTACAAGAGCTGACTGTCCCAGGGCCTGTGTTTCACAGGTTTGTAAGTCCACCTTTTGATTTACAAGCAAACAATATTTTATCGTCCTGCAGCCCTGTAGCCCTGAAGACACTACCCTGGAGAGTGCGCGTCCCATGTAAATCAAGTCTTTCAAAATGGCTATGCTGCAAAACTCAGGCCCTAGGGCAGTTCCTTCTGTAAAGTAAATGTCTTTTCAACTCCCAGCACCTTTCGGTGGTAACTCTTACTGTGAAGGGGAACGCCCTAAGAACACCCGACGCGCCGCCGTAACATGTAGTACACACTACGCGTTCAGGCTGAATCCTACGAAGAACATTGCAATCTCCATAATGTACGGGTGCAAGTAGAAAGAACACAGTTCCGGGACCATGCTACATTCTACGAGACTCCTAAACCCTAAAACCTAAACCCTGAACCCTAAGGGAATGGTGTCGGTATTGTTCAAGTTCCTACAGTAAATCCCTGTACAAAGGAAACCTTACACCGATGTATGGTTCTTAGTTGTGGTTTAGGGTTTAGGGTTTAGTGGTCATGCAAAACGGACACCCATGAATACCCTAAAAGAGGACCCTATATAACCCCAATGTACTATGGTAGCTTCCATTTTCTTTTCCATTATCCCAACTGAACCCACATATAACCCTCACCAAAATTTCCAGGGTGAATGGCTTCAGTTTCTGGACCCAAGGTTATACCTCTAAGCTTAACAATCCTCGTATAGAGAATCCGAAACCCAAAACTCAAAGCCTACCCCAAACCCCAAACCCTAAACCCTAAATCCTAAACCCTACACTATAAATCCTAGACCCTAATTCCTAAACCCTATACCATAAATCCTACACCCTAAATTCACAAATCCTAAACCCTATACCATAAATCCTAAACCCTAAGTCCTCAAAAAACCCTACACCATAAATCCTTAACCCTAAATCCACCAAAAAAAACTATACCCTAAATCCGTAGAGCTATGTGGGGCCATCTTTTGGGCACAGGGACCTGAGAAGGTCATTGTACTTGGAGGGTCATGGGGACTTAGTAAGTAGGTTAATAACCCCTATAAGCCATATAATAACCCCAGTTACCCCGATTATTAACCTACTTACAAAGTCCCCATGACCCTCCAAGTAGACACTGACTGGAAATCGTCCTGCTTGCACAACGGCTGCTACAGTGTTAAGTTCCAACCGCAAATTCAAGAGCAATCGCAGAAGGACCAGACGCCATTGCTTACAGTGTCAAGTCAACCATCATGTCATCGGTCTGGTAGATGGTTGGTTTTGAATCTTTGCCGGTTTATGTTTTCTTTGTTCAAAACCGCGAGAGCTCCCTTCATACGCGCAATCTGGTCGTTCTCCTGCAAGTGGGACACCGTGGAGTCACGTCTTTAAGACATGACTCCTGGTCTCTGTGGCTGAGGTTGGCAATGGAAGTGCCTTGTTGCGCCTGCGTTCGCTGGCCATGTAGGGTTGCGGGCTTCCGGTTTAGGGTTTAGGATACAAGCCAGGTAGGGTTGCGGACTTCGGGTTTCGTTTCTTTTTCTCGTGTTTAGGGTTTAGGATAAACGCCATGTAGGGTTGCGGGCCTCGGGTTTAGGATGTAGGATACAGGCCATATAGGGCTGCAGGCTTCGGGTTTAAGGTGAAGAGAGTGCACGCCATGTAGGGTTGCGGGCTTCGGGTTCAGGGTGTAGGGTTTAGGATACAGGGCCCGTGTAGGGCTGCGGGCTTCGGGTTTAGGGCCCTAAACTTGAAAAATGCAGACACTCACTAGACCAAGAAGTGAGGTACTTGCGGCCCAAAAAGTTTCCACATTGGGCAATCAATTTTCCGGGGGGGAGGGGGATGTCATGACATGATATAACATAACATGATATGCATTCACATAATCTGCGTCAACATGACACAACACACCATAACATATCAGTTAACAGAAGACACACATAACAGAAATGGCTAGCCAGCGAACTAACTAGCTAAATAGCAAACTAACTTACATACGTACATGTATACATACGTGCATACGTTCACGCACATAATATGCGTAGATACACATGTTCATACTTCTGGCACCTCAACCCTGAATTTAAGGTGTACAGCTCATCTTTAGGGTTTAGGGTTCAGGTTTTATAACTTAGGGTTCAGGGTTTCGGGCTACGGATTTAGGGTAAGTGCTGAAACACGATTTGCACCCTGCCTCCATAATGGACACCCAAAAGATCTGCCTCGGCGTGGGAAGCGGCTCAGTTTGATGTGGGGGGGGGTTCAATCATATCCGCGGTAAGGTAAGGGGTCCCCTCTCCCTAATATTAAACCCCTCCCCACTCCACCTAATATTGACTACTCCCCATGGTGGTATATCATAACATATTACGTTTAGCAGTAGGGGAGGGGATTAAGGAAAGGGGGTTTAGGGTTTAGGTTTGGGTTCAGGGTAGGATTTCCCCATGTACAAATCCTGATGGACTCCCAGGCAATACTTTCGGAAATCCAAAAACGTCCTTTTTTGGTTGACGGTCTAGGGACTCGCAAGGAGGACACACAGTTTACTGCGGAGCTTGCATCATTCTTTGTATTTGAAATAAATCGTGAAACCCTAAAACCTATTGACCGTCAAAACTCACCTACCCTGACGCCCTAAATCCAAGTCTGTTTTCCGTAGCCTGTTTGTGTACATGCACCCACCAATTAAAAGGGTCCAAGGACTCAAAAATCATATGCTTGCCCAAAACCTATACTACAATCACAATTACCCTAAGGGTCCGCGGACTCTAGTACTACTTGTAGTAGTAGTAGT
>CAJNIZ010045832.1:0-15790 GCA_905231905.1 Symbiodinium pilosum
GCATGCTTTTGATAGGAGTCCTGGATGTGCACTGCACAGCAGCCTAGAGTTGCCGGGCCGAAGAGCCTGTCCATAGATTCGCCAAGCAAAGACTTACTTTTGCTGCGTGGAAAGTGAAAGTGAAAGTAGCTGCATGTGGGAGAAAGCCGGTCTGGCAGGCCCACTTCAAGCACTTGGAAGCGAGTGACTGTCGTATGAGCCTCACAGGCTTTTCTGTCCACACTACATTATCTACTTTTTGCACTCAAGCTCTGCCAAAGAGATTCCTGAGTTGATGAAGCTGAAGCCCCAAGGTCTTTGCCTCTATCAGAACTACGAAGCTGTGCCTCAGGACCTGGCGTTTTCACATGTCCCTGTGGCACATGTTGGGCAATTCGTCAGAAGCAGCTGTGCAGGAACACACCCTGACGCCCTTTGTTGACGTAACCCTGTTCAAGGCGGGCTGCCTTGCAAAAGCTTGCGTGTCTTGGATGCAAAGTGCCTTTTATGCTTCTTCTGCTCCCTGGGAGAAGGTGCCTAGCGGACGGGTCAGCAAGACGCCGACACCGTCTTGGTTGGTCTTTGTTTTCACAGTTTGTTGAAGAGGAGCGTTGTGAACGGATGTGGCACTTGCTATGCAGCTGAAAACAGAGAGTCTTTGAGTCTTCACGTTGTTTTCTGTTAAGGGCTGGGATGGCTGGCATGAACTTCTGGGCGCAGCGAACCAAGGTGAGGACCTCATGCATCAGGTCCCCTAGAAGCCTTTGATGGAATGGAGCCCTGAGCTGCGCTCAGGCCCGCAACTACTTCCTGTACTACGACAACGGCAAGAGTGCGGTGCGAGTTCGCCGCTTCTTCAGGGCTTCTTTTCAGTTGTTGGAATGGCAGCGCAAAATTACTCGTTCTTGGCCAAGGCGGTAAACCTGGATCTGAGATTGCACCAACTTCCGCCTGGATCCCAGCGCAGTTGTCATGTGCTTGTTTCTGTTGAGGGACGAGACTCTTGTTGGAAGTTTCCAATGAAACCGCTCATTAAAAAGCATGGCTTCAGCTGTTTTACATCCGGGTCAGTTGGTACGGACAAGCCAAGAAATAGGCAACACTTCAAGGTGCAGGCTGGGGTCAGGCAAAGCAAACGTGATGCAGCTTCTGCGCCCTTTCACCACCCACGCGAGCCCTGCACGGAGGTGCACCTCTTGTATCCTCCGGACGATCTGGAGGCACCAAGCAACAGGGCTGGCAGCGCAGTACACTCAGATGCGGCAATCTGTTGAGCTCCAGGAGCTCATTACCGGCAAGCACGCTTGGACGAACTTTGCACCGCATGAGCTCCCAGTGCCTTGTCTGGTTGAGACATTGTACCGTCAGCGCGCGGTCTGCTGCAAATGCTGTAAGTCATGGTGCTTGTGTGACAATCAACTGAGTCACGTTCTTGAGGACATGAACTTGACGTGGCTAGCTTCCTCGCACGAAGAGGTTGTAGCTGCGGCCAAGGCCCGCTAAATAGCTGAGCAGAGCCAGGGGGGTCCAAGCCCAGCCAAGGGCCCTCAACCCTTTTGGGGAGTATGAAGGGACGGCAGGGTACACGTTAAAGATTATGCATGACCACTTTTTGTTGCTGTAGGTGCTGTGGTAAGGGGACTGACGGGTATGTCTCTGATGAAGGTGCTGCATTATCCAGCCACGCATTTCGAGCGCCTCTGGCGAAAGCAGGAGGCTCAGAAATGCTTCTGGTCAGACTGTGTGGGAAATCCTGCTCCCATACCTGGAGTACATGATGTCGTCTGTGATCACAAAGGGTGGCAGAGCATGGGTGGACTGAGGTACAACCATCTTGGCAATTTCCCTTCTGTCCGCTTTGGGGGAGATCTGGTCCGATTCTGAGATGCAAACCGGTAGCACCAAGGAAAACCAAGGAAGCAGGCGTTTCGAGTGCTTGCAATCCCAAGACACGGTCAAGGTTAGGGTCATAGGTACTCTGAGATAGGGGGTCATGGCTTTAGTTGTTGAAGGCCCCCACCCAGCTGATGTACAATGAAGCCCGTACCCAGGCGTGGATAATTACACATTCTGGGCGGTGTTGCCTAAATGTGTCGAGGGGCACCTATATTCTAGGTTTCTCTTGGCTGCGTTGATGTCACATGCAGATGTTCTCTCACTGCCGTACTGCAGAATGTGTGGTAAGCGGAGCAAGCTGCTGACGACTCTGACGGCTGACGACAAGGCCTGAGCCTTCGGGCGAGGGCCAGACGACGACAAAGCCTGAGCCTCCGGGCGAGGGCCAGACGACGACAAAGCCTGAGCCTCCGGGCGAGGGCCAGACAACAAAGCCTGTTCCTTCACCAGTTTGGATAGTTTGGGTAGTTTAGGGCACCACCGGGAGCCCCCAAACCACCCAAACTACCCAAACTATCCAAACTATCCGAACCCCACCCAGTTTGGATAGTTTGGAAAGCCTGAGCCTTCGGGCGAGGGCCAGACGACGACAAAGCCTGAGCCTCCACTGCACACAGGAGGCGAGGGCTGACGCAACGTCTCCAGTATGTTCGATGCCCAGCCCCCAGCCCCAACTCATTCCCCTGAAGCAGAGCCATTGCTTGCAGCATTAGCCGCTTGCTCATGGCTGTGTTGAAGCTTCTCATGCTGACTGGGTATTGCCCCCTGCACGGCTGATGTTGTACATTTCCAGCTGGGGTGATTGTACATTTGCGGGCCCGGAAGTCCATAATAAGGGTAGGGCCTCCAAAGCCTGTTCAGGCCACGGGTTGTTGTTGTGCAGCAAAGGTGGTGCCGCCGTCATTTCACCTTGAGGCAGCGTGCTGCCCGCTTTTGCTCGTTGGTGTTTGTTCTGAGTCAGTGTATGCTGCGGAAACTTCAACATCAATTAGTATTGGACAAGGGTCGGGGAAGCACGTGGCACCCAATTGTTAGCGTTTTCTGGGAAACAAAAGTGTTACCTAAGCAGAATTGGAAACATGACTGACAGTCAGTCGATATGGAGAGAAGGAAAGCAAACCTTCAGTCAAGTTGAGCGAAGTTGCCAGGAACGTTGAAAAATCCGCAGGAAACCGTAAAACTGTGGCTGTGGAAGCAGGTGGGAGCTTTCAAAAAAGGCGCAAGCTCATAGGGCGCAAATGAGGATTATCATGCACTGGCTGCATTCCTGTCCCATTTCTCAACACACACAGGCTACCCAATCTTTTTTGGAAGGTCTCAGAGGAAATGCTGCAGACTAGCATGTCAAGAAAACAAGGCAATACGAGAGTTTTGTGTGCTTCGGCACATTTCAAAGACTCCTATTATCTCCTACTCTGCGCACGGATGCTCACTTGTAGTTGTGCTCAACAAGGAAGCGCGCCACAAACAGGTGCCGTGGATGGTGGAGCGACACACGCAGAAGCCATGCGGAACAGGTTCCAGGAAGGGTTCGACTATTTCAATGCCATGTGTCAAGAAAAGAAACGGAATACCAGCCACATCTGGCTACATTTCACGTGCCAGCCGCGCCAGAAATGTTAAAAATCATTGAGTCAGCTTTGTCGGGAATCAAATCCGTTGGTAAGTATCCAATTCTTCTCCTTATGAACGCGTGAGAAGACCTGTCCGCGCTGTTGCACACTGTGAAGTAGCGGCTGATCATCGGCAGACATGAACCTCACAAAGGGCCAGAATCCAAAAAATAATCTCTCCGGTGTGTATATCAGAACTGTTCAAGGTTCGGGGAATCTTCGAAGACTTTTGAAAAATGAGTTGGGGCTGGGGACGATTGATTAGCAAGGGCCCTCTTAATACAGAAAGGGACATCATGATCGTCCAAAGACATCACCTCAAGGCCTCAAACCCAGAAAGGCCTGCAACAACCCCATTCCCACAATCAAACCCCAGGTCCCAGGAAATGCCTGGTTCTCTGACTTGAGCCACGTAGTGACGGTACACTTCTCGAATTTTTGTGTGTCTGGCCGTGTGCTACACAAACAAGAACCTTGCAAGTCCGAAGTCCTGTTAATGTGCTTGATGCAAGCAGCTTTGGCACCTTTTGCTCGTGAATCTTGACCCTGCTGCCATTTTTAGATATCTGCAGGGTATGAATTATGGATGCACGCCACAAGGGTACACCTAACCTATGCCTCAGACACTGTGGGATCTTGCCCCACCTGTAAAGCATGTTTTCATACAGGAATCAAGCAATGCAGGGGTGCGTACTCAGGGCTCCTTGTCGTGAAGATCTAGCTTGACACAGTTTATGATGGCTCTCCACTCAAAGCCCTAAACTTCAATCCCTAGAATCCCTGAGCTAGCAGCTACCCCTGCTACGAGGCTATCCACAGACGGAAGAAGGCGTCAGAACAATAAAGCCTTCAACCCCAAAGCCTACATCCCAAGCCCTAAATCCTAAACTCTAAGCCAAAAATCCCAACTCCTGAACCCTAATCCTAAGCCTTGGATCGGGAGGTGTAGAAGAGGCGCCTAAAACGCCAACAATCCTTAACTCTAAACCATAAACCCTAAACTCTAAACTCTAAACCCTAAACCGTAAGCCACCCTGCTGCGCTGGCATGCCTTGCCTTGGAACTTTGGCTAGGCCGATCCTCAGTTTTGGCTTTCTCAAATTTGTGGGTGGCTCTTCGGGTGCAGGGGTTATGCGGTTTTACGTTATATAGGACTATATAGGGGTTATATGGGGGTTATATGGAGTTTTGTGGGGGCTACACCCCTCATCGAGAGGAGACTGCCAGGCGCAAAGGATGAGCGGGCTGACCTCGCAAGGGCTCCTGCAAGAGTCCACCAGCGTGCGCTTTGATGCGCTCTCGAGACGGAGAGGCATCTGGTGGCTCCCCGTCTAGATGGGCTTCTTCATTCCAAGTGCGGTTTGTGAACTTGGATGTCAAAGTCCTAGCGAGTGGTTTCGCAGGTCCCGGTTTAGCTGTACCGGTGCATGTGAGTGCTGGAGCTTCAAGGCGCCCTCTATAAAGCAGACCTGATTCTCTCGCGAACACAGCATACTGTACCATGATGGTAGGATTTCGCCATCTTCGGGACAGCTTGTTGCGTTCCGCAACGTGTTGCCAGCATGCTAGTTCAAGCTGATGACGGCATCTCAGGTTTTTGGAGAACTCGCGTTGGGCACCAGGATGGTTGCAGTGGATGTCGCTGCTGTATCAGTTGTTCACAAGTGCGCTGATCGTGGCCTTGTCTCCTGCACGTTGAGCACATCTGATTTGTTATTGTTGGTATGCTTGAGAACAACTAACTATTGGGTGAACTCCAAAGTCAGTTGACTTAAACAGCAATTTTCTCTCAACAAATCCCTAGATAATTCTCATAAGGGACCCGCATTCGTAATCCCCAAGGATTTTCATATACGCTTTGGGATCCCCAAGGGCCCCCTACTGAATGGATAGAACACTTTTTTTCAGACTGAGATTCGCCGTCGACAGTCGCACCATGAGCCAAGAGACCTCTGAAGTCTATCTTTACATGGAAATCTCTGCTACCATTATCTTCACCACCGAGTACACTTTGTGCCTGTGCACCAGTTATGGGTCTCAAATTGCACCTTAGGGTAGGAGAGGCCCCATTATATACTATACCCCTATGTAACCCCTATAGTAGTTTCCATTTTCTTTTCCATTATCCCGCATATATATATATACACATTCACACACACACATATCCTTTTTCCTGGTATACGCTATTAGTCAAAGGCATTGTGCTTGTCCCCGCCTTGATCTCAGGCGCTTCTACAGCTGCATCGAGTCGATGGAAAATGCACAACGGCTTAGCGTTGGAGCAAGGTGGCGATTTCGCATATGCTTCATGACGAGCCCTGCATGTCTCATTGACGTCGTCTCCTTGCTATCGCTATACCTGGACGTTTGCATGACCTCCAACATATTTCGAGGTGTTGTCTCTATTCGTTTGCTTCGACTCTTCACCCTCTTCCGACTGGAGAGGAAACATAAGTTCTTGTCTCCAATTGTGGTGGTAATTTCGAACAAGCGTAGAGAGCTTGGAGGCACGCTCGGGGTGGCAGGTTTGGTCTTGTTGATCTCTGCCACTTTAATGTACTATGTTGAGTCTGGCGTGAACCCCATGTTTAGCAGTATCCTGCAGTCCATGTGGTGGGCCACGGCTGCACTAACCACCGTGGGTTACGGAGACATTGTGCCTATCACCCCTGGGGGTCGTTGTTTGGGAAGCTTGGTTGCCTTTGTGGGGGTGGGCCTCTTCGGGCTGCCTGCTGGTATTATCGCCTCGGGCTTTGCTGATGCTCACCGAGCAAAGGTGCATGCTTCTTTGCAGCATTTGGAGATGTGGAACTTGAGGTGAGCATAGTATAGGATAGTATTTTAGGATATTTTGGCATTGACGGAAGCTGTTTGTTTGAGCCTGAGCCTGAGAGCTGCAAGGACAATTCTCACCGAAGCGCAGATCAACTCGAAGCTCGCGTGACCCATGTGATGAATGTCCAGAACGAAGTCCTTGCAGAGCTCCAGACTCTGCGGACTCAAGTGGGCAGCCTGTTGGAGAGCCATCAGCGCATGTTACTGGTGCTGGAGGCTCAGAAGTTCCTGCCAACAGATGCCTAAGGATGATTGGCATAACTTGCAGTGCATGTTGCAAGTTGTTGTGTTCGCTTGGTGGACAAGTTCCCCGCAGAAGAGTTTGGGCAGAGACAGGTCTTCAAGGGCCTGCAGCATTGCCCCGGGCTCTTCGTGCCAACATGCTGTTCCCTTCGCACTCGAGTCTCTCAATGCTAGAGATTCTGCGGCTCCAGAAGTGAGCCTGGAAACATCAAGGCTACGGCTTCGCAGGTGTTAAGAAAAAGGACGCAGCAGGTTGTTTTATGGCTGGCATGCGTTGCTGAGAGCTTGGCTGCGCAGGCCCGAGACGAGTACCTGAAGCACAGTACCAAGGAGAAGCAGCTTGAGAAGCTGAAGGCTCCCGTCCGGAATATTCTGGAATGCTCGATTTTGGTTCGAAGAAGCTTCAAGTACTCTTGTTTGTGACTGGGCTCAGGAGCTCCTGGAGAAAGCGGCTTTCTTGCGAGGCGATGCAGAGGTATCCTATCTGCAACAGAAATCAGGAACTTGCGTGCCTTGCATCCTTGCTTTCTATGGCCCTGCGCAGGTTCAGTCGCAGCTTGAAACGGGCTCGGTCATCTTCCCAGATCGTTGGCTGGTCCTTCTGCTTCGAGCACCAGACAGGCGTGCGCTGCATGCTTGCAGGTTGTGATCATCGACACCGTCAGGGAATCCCTGCGACAGGGCATTTGGGTGCCACCAAGGCCCCAGCGAATGAGACCTGGATCTGTGAGCTTTTCAGGGTAGTCACTTGCATGAGCCAGAGGCAGCTCCGGCAAAGCGTCTTCAAGATGCTGCAGCGCCGACCCGGAGTGAAGGCTTCAGCTTGTAAAGACCTGCTAAATCTCTCGTGAGGTGACTGTGACTTAGTGAGTGCAGGGGATGGAGCGGCTTCAGACGATGAAGCGAAGGCCTGCCGAGGCCTGGGAGCTTGACTGTCCACTTGCGGAAGGTCTCAGGTCCTTTTAAGGTGTAGGGCTTGGGGCTCCCAGGTGAGGAATCCTCATATTCTCGTAGTCTCCTGGATCCTTTGAGCTCGCTGTGTTCTGCCTCCCTTGTCTTGGAAACTGGTGCCCCATGCAGAAGCAACCCAGCTCAGAGGATGGCTTTCCTGCCCAGGTGTGCTTCGCTGGCCAGGGAGGAATCCTCAAGAACCTGGATTCCGCACTGGATGAGATTCTGGGTTGCTCTTAAGTAACTTAATTCAAGGTAAATATTGGGGGAGCCTTATTATTTACAATATATATATATATGTATACCCATCATGGTAACTTAATTTAAGTTCCTTAGCAGCAGCCCAGGATTGTTCAGTCCTTATGCTTGAATGGTTGGGTGGCCTGCGATTTGGGAGCGCATCAGAGCTTGATTGCCAGAGCCTTAGAGGAAGCCAAGACACTGAAGCCGCGGATGTCTCGTGGAACGACTGTGATCCAGAATGAGATCATCAGTCCAAACACGCCCAATGCAGACAGAGAGGACAAGGTTCTGTTTCTGGGTTTCTGTTCAGGAACTTAGTTTGGCAAAACCCTATGAATTAGCATGTACACCCATTATGGTAGCTTAATTCAAGTTCCTTAGCAGCAGCCCAGGTTTTTGCAAGAGCAGGGGCTCAGCGGTCCCAGCGCAGCAAAGGGCCCTGCGCCAACAATTGCCCTGTTGGAAAGTGCTGTGATAGACATTGTCATGCATTTGGATCCTAGACTACAGCGGAGCCAGCTTCAGCTCCGCATCACGGAGCGCTGTGATGGAATGCTTTCGAGCTACGAGAAGGGCGGGGCCTACAGTGCGCACATAGACAATGCCGACGGTGATGGCCGTGTTGATGGCCGTGTCCTAACAGCTGTCTTGTACTTGAACGTTGGATGGGACCGGTATGCGGGCGGAGAGCTTGCCATCTTTCAGCCAGAGCTGGGTGATATTGGTGATGCGAACTGCCACGGCAAGTGGAACATGGTCTACCCAGAGGCAGGTACCTTGGTCTTCCTGCGTGCAGATCATGTGCTTCACGAGGTGCGGGGTGCGCACGCAGAGCGCTATGCGCTGAGTGTCTGGTTTTGCGGCCAACATAGCAACTATGGCGGCTCCTGAAGCTCGGGTGCTATCAGCACTCTAAAGCAGAGACGTGCGCAGGTACCAGTCTTAAAGAGAGCCGCCCGTGGAGGAGAGCATGACCGTGATGTGAAGCTGGCTCTGGAGATGCTACACATCTCTGACTGCTACAGGTAAAGCTGAAGCATCTTTGGATGTCTTCAGTAAAGCCGCCTGGAGCGCCGATTCAGCTATTGGGAGTGTTCGGGCACAAGTCCCTTGCACGTGTGTGAAGCGATCCCTGCATTATCTGGGGTCAGATTATAGAGAGAGAGGCATACCACCCTTGATCGAAACGAGCTGACGACACCAGCACTGTTCAATGTGTCATTCTTGCAGCAACGCTAGTCTTGGACTGCTTCAAGGAGTCTGGTATGTTTCTGTTCGAGGTCTGGAGGCACCCTCCATCGCAGTTCAGATTGTGTGGCTCTTCTATCTAAGGTTGAAAGCATGGGCTCATCGTATGGGCCATCAACCCCGGAATCCTAATATACTATATACCCCATATGTACCCTGAAGCGTCCCTAGAATCACCCTGAAATGCCCAAGGATCCATGGTAGGGGCCCAGACTTCTGACTCCAGGTTTTTTTTGTTCGTTTCAGGCGGTAAAGCTTACAGGCCTACAGTTCTGAGCAGCACCTGAACTTCTAGCCAGCCACGTGCGCACGCTGCAGCTTTCAGGCTCGTGAGAAGAATCAGTATCCTGAGGTGAAGCGCAGTTTCCAGATGTTTCAAGTGCATAAATGACCTGTGTCAAGTGAAGTTGGACTTGGCTTCTGTTGAATCTTTGGTTCTGGTGAAAAACACTTCCCCATGTACGCGAAGCTTTCCTGGTGCTGCTCTTGCGCGACGTCGTCTGCCAACAGCCAGCGACCGTGTTCTCAGCTGCTGAAGAAAATCCACTCTGTGCTGCCAATGTCAAGGTTCTCGACTGGAGATGGTATCCTATTATCCGGCTGTGGTGCGAGACCAAGCTCTTCAGGGAGGAGGAAGAAGCCCCGTGGAACAAGAAGGCACACCAGGTGCGCTGGTTGGCAGCTCCGTCTCCTACTACGAGAGAGAAAGCCGCCGCAGAAATCGAAAGCTGCGCGATGTCATTCGCGACCAGGCAGATCCAAATGGAATTTTGGATTTGACCGAAGAGCAAGGCGCTTCCTGGGATAGCATCGGAATCTCAACGGCCCTTCAAGCACTTGCTTGGAAGGTGAAGCGGGGAGCTGCAAAGCCGAGTGCAAGTGACAAGCGCTGGCACCATCTGCAAATTCTGGCCTATGAACGGCTCCGCGAAGGAGAAGCACGAAATCTGGCCAACACTGCCTGGTCGATGGCAAACATATCTAGCATGCACTTCCCTTTCATGACGCAGATCGCTGTGCTTGCAGAACGTCGGGCGAAAGAGCTGAAGCCCCAGGAGCTGTCCAATCTGGTTTGGTCCTGTGCAACCGTGAGGTACAAAGATCCTCCACTGCTGCAGGCGTTGGCTGCGGAGGTGGAGAGTTTCCTTGGGGAAACCGGCTCCAGACTTGGAGTGGTGTCCTGCCAAGATCTGGCAAACATCCTGTGGGCTTTTGCTTCGCTGGCCTTTACAGCTCCGACGCGACTGGTTGCATGCGCTTCAGGATTTGTCTGCGATTTCAAGCCTCAAGAGTGCGCCAACTTCCTTTGGTCCATGGCGGTTTTAGAAATGCAGGACGCTAGCCTGGCAGAGAGTATTGCTGAACGTGCTCTGGAGACGCTGGCTGAGTTCAGATCTCAGAACATTTCGAATTTCCTGTGGGCATATGCCAAGATGGGCCACAGGAACAACAGCTTGACGACAACTCTGCTTGATTTCTGCTTACCAGATCTGCGCAGATTTTCAGCGCAGGCTCTCTTCCACACTTGTAAGCACATTTAGAAGATTTAGAAGAAATGCCAACACTTTTAGAAGACATGTCAGCATCAATCGCCGTAGTTCATTAGCCTGCAAAAAGCTATGCAGGATTTGACGACGATGGTCTGGGCCTGCGCCACCATGGAGTACGGCTGTGAGCAGTACTGGCAGCATTTTTCCCGGGAGCTGCGTGCCAGGGCACAGGTTAAGCCACTGCAGCCGCAACACCTCTCCAACACGGTTTGGTCGTTGGCTGCTTGTTCTTCATTGGGCTGCTCTTTTTGTTTTTTTCTTTGGTCACGTTCAGTGCAGAGCAACGAGACCTTGCGCATCAACCTTTAGCCTTACAGTTTAGCACATTTTGAATGTACCCTCGAGGGCCCCTGCAGGTAGCCTTGTTTTCAGAAAGTCCTCGTAGTTTCCCACAATAGGGGGACCCCCTTGAAGACCCCAAAATATCATACCCCCAAAATTTCATACTCCCAAAAAGGGAGCCCTAATTTTTGGGGACCCCACCCCCCCCCGGTGTGTGGTTGCAAGGCCATCCTCAAACACCTGGATCAGCCCTGGTTTTACTTTGCATGCTCGTCCCTGCCCTTGCGACTCACAGAGTTCAAGCCGCAAGAGGTGAGAATTTTCTGGAAAAAAGGCAATCTTGGGGTATATGGGTTTTATCACGCGAGTGCCTGGATTTGCATGCAGGATTACAGGGTGAATTGTGCAAGGAGAATTTTCCGAAACCCTTAGGTGGCAAACTTCGCCTGGTCCTTGGCAGTGACACAGTTTCAAGATGCTCCTGGTGTTGCCAGCATTGTCCGGCAAGTTGTCCAATTACACACGGAATTCAGCTGCCAAAGCATGGCAAACTTCATTTGGGCCTATGCCAAGCTTGGCTACCAGGACGAAGACATGATTTCATTGGTCCAAGCGGCAGCCAAGGGCAAGATGCATGCGCTGTCGGAACAGGATCTATCCACGACACTGTGGGCCTTCAGCACAATGCAGCACCGAGATGACAATTTCTTGGATGCCTTCAAAGCAGCGCTCTGGGTGAAATTGCAGCAGCCCATCAAGCCGCAGCATGCTTCCAACATTCTCTGGGCTCTGGCAGTGATTTATTTCCGAGATGAGCCTTTTTATCAGGCACTTGCAACGAGCGTGAAGCGCTCAGTCTCAAGTTTCTCCCCTCAGGACCTGTCCTGCAGCATTTGGGCCTGTGCTACGGTGGTGTACTCGGATCCCAAGCTGACAGACTTGATTGCACAGCAAGCTGCAGATCAGCTGGAGGTCTTCGACCCTCAGAGTGTCGGGAACGCCGTGTGGGGGGCTGCTTATCTGCGCACCTCGGTCCACTCGCTGTACACTTCCTTATCTCTGAGAATTGGTTGTGCCAGCTGCCTGCAGACGTACAACGACAAAGTTCTGGCAATGATGGTTCGGGCATTTCTCTTGGCAGGAGAGGCGTCAAGTGCTTGCAGGCTCTTCGAAAATCTGCGGCGTTTGGATCAGAATCCGGGAATTACCGCGATCGGTTATTGGCTGCACCACTGTCGAGACGTGCAGCCTTGCCTCGTGAAGGAAATGCAAGCCATGGAAACTTTGTCTCGATTTCAACCCTGCCGGTACATCCAGGAGGCTGTGCTGAACGCGTGTGCGCTGCGCTTAGCTGAGCTGGGCTACTGCTCGCAAAGCGTATCGTTGGTCCACGACTTGCTGGAAGTGAACCAGGGCAACATTGTGGCCCGCGGGTTGAAGGCCAAGTTGTCCAGTGGGGTGTTCGCAGAGACATCCTCCAGGAAACTTGAGTTGCCCCACTGGACATTGCCAGCAAGAGGTAATGGGCATTCTGGGACGGACTATGACAAGCAATGCAGGTTGCTTCAGCATGTTCTGTGCACTGCCAAGGCAGGAGATGCAACATCCGTCATCAATGCGATTGAAGGTTTCTCCGTTGATGGAAATGGATGGCTGAAAATTGCAGGAGGTGGAAAAGGCGTGGTTCTTGATGATCTAGTCACACGGCTTGCACGGCAGCCTCTGCAATTAGTCTTGGAGTTTGGGTGCTTCGTTGGATACTCGTCCACACGGATGGCCCAGAAGCTGGTTCCAGGTGGTGGCAAGGTGGTGTCTGTGGAGGTGGACCCCATACATGCATGCATTGCCCGGAATGTGATTGAGTTTGCGGGGGTGGGAGATCGAGTGTCAATTTGTGTTGGATACAGTGAGGACGTGATTCCTCACCTGAAGGAGACATGCAAGGGAGTCGCTGCAGATGCCGTGTTTTTTGATCAGCGAGGGACTCGTTTCCACATTGACCTCCAAATGTTGGAGTCAAGCGCCTTGATGAAGGATCAGTGCGTTGTTTGTGCCGACAACGTCTTGAAGCCCGGCGCTCCACACTTTTTGTGGTACCTGCAGAACAGCCCAATGTACGAACTTACAGTGGTTTCTCTCAGGGAGTTTGCCACTGATCGCATTGAAGATTGGATGGCAATTGGGAGGTACCACCCACTTCGTGCTGCTGCCATGCCTGCTCCGCCAAGGACATTGGATAGGGTAGCCTTCCTGACGGACAAAGCTCGGGCAAGAAGTTGCAATGCCGACGGGCCATGTGAAGTTGATGAGGATGCTTGGGCGCAGCATGCTCAAGCAATACGCCGTGCGTACGAGGAAGTTGGAATTGCGCCACAGATCGTGTACGTCCAAAGCAAGGGCGGCTGCCCTTTTGTGAACTGGTAGCCCGTGGCGCGTCAAGCGCACAACAGATATGACTACTGGCGCAACAGCAGCCCAGCAGTAGAGGCAGCCAGGCCGGCCCCAACTACAACATCAGAGCGTAACATCAACTTGTTGACGCAGAGGACTTCCATTTGTGTGGCACTCATATCCTCAAGCTGGTGCCATGAGATGCGAGAGATGCCGGAAGCCTCGCAGGAGGCCTGCGAGACTAAGACCTGATGGAACTGACGCCGAGCCAGCCCTCACCTAGCCCGAGCCTCGCGGCGCAGTCTAAGCTGCAACTCCGACGAAAATTTCGCTGAAGCATCAACTTCATTCTCAGCAAGTCCAGCAGGCATGGGTTGGCTGTCAGACTGAACCCGAGTCAGTTGGAATTACACACGTTCCCAAGCAGAATATTTTGGGACATTACTACTTGGTATCTTTTTCATGACCTAGTGGTGAAGAAGTAGCTTATCCAGTGGTTTTCATTATGACTGAGCTGTCCATGTCTTGTACCCTTGGTGTTCAAGAAAGCTTGCTAGCTTTGTGGAAACAGGTACCTCACCGCGATGCGTTCCGCCCAGTGTGCCCCTGCAATTCATTCCGCCCAGTGTACCCCTGCAGCGCGACGTTTTGGGGCATGACGGTTTGGAGCAACTGGACAAGGACTGCTACATTTTTGTTTTCAGATTGGTCGCTTTCATAACTTGAGTAGCATTGCAGGGCAAAGGCTATTCTAGTCACGGAGCAATCGCACGATTCTGAGCCTGAAGCTGTGAACAATCCTGAAAAACATGTGCGTTGCTTGACCAAAAAATCTGTCAAGCAGCGTTGTTACTTGCTGTGTTGTGATACCTTTTTGCAGGGAGGGTCGCAGCAACCCTTCAGCCTATGGCCCATATGAGCCATAATCTGAACTCCTAGTATCCCCCTTAATAAGCCCTATATAGTCCCCTAATATAATCCCCTATATAACCCCTTTAAGGAGTTTAGACTATAGTTCGGCTATCTGGAAGTATGGGAAAGTAGCTGTTGCCTTGCCTGGCTATATATGTATCTAAGGTGGCCCCCCCACCCTGTAAGTGGGTATCATAGGAGTATAAGAGGGTTCTAATATGATCATAATCATCCCTTATAGTCGCTATTACTGGGTGGAGGGTTCCACCTGAGGATTGCAGCATGACATACCAGCTTATACCACAATATACCATATCATATTATACTATACCATAATAAACCATATTGTATTATATTATATCATAATATACCATATTTTTTATAATATACCATATTATATTATTGTATAGTATATTATAGCATAATATAGCAGAATATACCATAATATACCTCAATCTACCATGGTATCTGCAATTTGAAGCCTGGAGGATGGCCGCATCGATGCAAATCGGAGGTCACTTCAGCAGGGGGAGGCGCTGAGAATTGCTGCAGTAGTAATAGTAATAATAACAGTAATAGTAATAATAATAGTATTAATATTAATAATAAGAGTAATAGTATTAGAAATAGTAATAGTAACAGTAGTGTCTGGCTACACGGATCGGCCAACCTTGGGAGTTGCTGCTTGGTAGGCCTAGAAGTGTCATATATCTTTTCCCTGAGCGGAGGCTTCTTTGCAGAACTGCCTGCTTGCTTGCGTGCAGGCCCCTATCACCAGCGTAACTTCCGTGTGGCACTTAAGACAGAGCCGGGACCCCTGCACTTACATTTACTATGACCGGTGAGGAGCCACGACACAGCGTGCCTCGTTGTTCTGTTGCCTTTTAACATGGAGGTAACACCTCGACGCGCAAATCTCATTGCTTCAGCATCGGCGAGACACCACTGACATGGATCGGCAAGCTGTCCCGCTCGTAAGGTGCTCACGGCAGCCAGTTGTACCGGTGAGCTGCCAGAGGCAGTCTCCAGGTAAGGCTGCACGTTTTGCAGCTTGATGATACCTAGCAGTGCGCATTCTGCTAGGCCCCCTCTTCATGTCTGCAATTGCCATAGCTCTTAATGGAGACTGGCCTGTTCCACCAGGCCGCTGATGTGTCGTCAACGGTCTCCATATAACAAAGTCCAGCTGCTTGAGCGCAGCTTGTTTCCAAGCACGTGGAGGGAATCGATTGCTGAAGAATGGCGTGTGTGCAGGTGGTTGATGCTGACTTTTTGTCACGGGCGCATGGATGTTGCATTTCCAGGAGCAAGTTTGAATGAAAAGAGCGTTTCTGCAACCAAAAAGATCTGATGTGTCTCAAGCTACCCCCTTCCCTAGTTGGTCATGGGCGGATGTTGTGACTTGGGTTGCAAATGGTGTTTCTTGATCTTTCATTCTCTGTAGGTTTCTGAGCTTCTGAGCATGTGTGGCTGCATGATGGATTGATGGCTGAAGTTGAGGTTGCCGACGCCGCGAGGAGGCCTGTGGCATGCAAATTGTCATCCCCAAATCACGAAAGCTAGCATAGCGAGCCTTTTGTTTCTATTGGCTCGGACGGCTGAACTGATTGATTCCCCCTCCCCCCTACCCCCCGTCCCCCCCGCCCC
>CAJNIZ010045832.1:31514-42847 GCA_905231905.1 Symbiodinium pilosum
CCCCCCCCCCCCCCCCGCGGTCCTATGGTCCTGGGGACTGGAATTGGAGATTTATTTAAAGAAATTGCATCAATTTTATGCAAGCTTAGAATATTTATAATCATATTCTATACGATTATCTCTTTCATCCTGAGATGGGGAGCTGGATTTGATAGCTTATTAGAGAGATTTAAATTAGACCTATAGAAAATTAAATCTTTATGAAAAGATTCTATATAATTTAAAGAAGATTTGCTCACGATTCATTAATTCAATAATAAATATTCAAAGATTTCAAGATCTTTTTAATTTTTCTGAAATCTTGATAGAATTATCTTTATATCTGATAGAGATAGATTATTTCATGAAAGATTATAAAGAATATATATAAATCTCAATAGGAAATTTATTGGAAATTAGAATTTTTATAGATAAATTATAAAAAATTCAATAATTCTGGAGATGTCGTAGAGAGCTTATGATTCTATGAAAATTTATTAGAATATATTAGAATTGAATTTTATGAATCTAGCCCCTCCTCTGAATCCCTGATCTGGATCCTTAGACGAAAATATATTAAATATTTGAAAGAAGATTTCAGAAAGATTTTATAGAGATAGAAAATTCATGATTCTGCTAGATGAGAGATATGACGTATTTCCAGATAGGGAGCATAGAATAAGGAGAGAAATTGAGAATGCAGAATGCGGGCGCATATATTTTTCTATAGAATATCATATTCCAGAGAAATTCTTAATCCTTCTGAAGAAATTTCGCAATATTAATCATAATATATTCATATTTATAATATATCTAATCTTTTCTCTTCTTTTTTCTTCTAATGAGAGAATATATAGGAATTTCTTCAATCAATATAGATCATTATCATAAGATCTTCATTCGAATACTATCAATTTTTTGATCATCGAATATTTAATCCTATAAAATCATTGATTTCAAGATAATTTTTTCTATAGAATCCATCTATATATTATCCAGATTATTTGATTTAGAAGATCAGATTATATGAATATCATTCAATATCATAATTCTTCCAAATAGATATTTGCTGATCATATCCATTATGATGAGAGATTTTCTCTAAATTATTAATAGATCATATGAACGTAATATCATGACATATATGAATCTTCCGAATATTATTATTGATATATCATTATATGAATTCAAGATATCTAATTTCGAAAAAATTACGATATTTTCAAGAACGCATATATATATATATTTGATATTAGATATCGAGATTATATAGATTCTATTAGATCGATTATATTTGAATCTCGTAATAATGATGGATTTTCTATCATATCCCAATAATTACATAAGAGAATTCTTTCCAATCTGATCTATATAATAATAGAAATGATCATTGAATAGATTTTTTATCATTATATAGATATATATGAATATATAGATATATATGAATCTATATGTATATGATCTTTTCAATAAGATCTATCTTGAAATATCCTGATTCCAATTGATCGATTATTCTATTCATATTAATTTTTCAAGATATATAGAAAATCGTAATTTATGAAATTTTCAATATTTTCTAAAAATATTCATTTTCATAATATGAATATTTTCAATCATGATATGCTAGATGAATCAGAATCATTTATCGATATATCCAGGGAACTTTGATTCTAGGATTATTTTATTGATCTTAAAAAAAGAAACGGATTCATCTCAAGATTAGATTCATCTCGTATTTTTCTGATATTTAGAAAAGATTCTTTTATCAAATGATATAATAAATGCGGCGCCCAGATCCGATAATTCAATTAATTTAGTGGCATAGAAACGAGATCATATTCGAAATTCTATTTCTATTAATATTATTTATATCATTAATATAGAATATTATCATATCTTTATATATTCTATTCTAGCTTATATCTGATTCCAATGATAGATTATTCATATCATATCTATTCATAGAATATTTTTCAAATAGGCATATTTTCATGATATTTGAATTATATATTGATATATATCATATCGATATATTAATAGATATCCTGAAGATTTATATATCGATGATATATAATATTAATATATTCAATCAAATCTAATAATCAAAAGAGAAAAAAGATATATTCTATCATAAATCTAATTATAATTCATATTTTCAATCTATAGAGAAAAAATGATAATCAAAAGATAGAATAATATAGAATCCGAAAATAGAATAATTATCAATCATATTAGAATTGATCTCCTGCTATCAAGAACGAAAATATTTGATAGATTATCTATAACGAGGATCCGATGAATAATCAATATAGAAGATCGTACGTGAAATCAAATGAAAAATAAAGATAGAAGATTTCATATGATAAAAACGACCATCCTATAGATTCTTAAAGATTTTAGATCTCTGCCTCGGATCCATATATTTTTCAGAATCGTCTTGCAGATAAAGAGAGAGAATTGATATGATATGAAATCTCAAGAAATTTTTGGTCGGGCGATCCCCTCATCCGTCTCGATCTTTCCATCTCATTTATCTCTTTTAGATTTTCTGCGCGACGATCAAGAAGAAATCAGAAATTTTCGTATATTCGACTAACCACGCAAACAATCAAAGAACGATAAATCATGCGGAAGATCCCTCCGGAGGCAAGGACGACGAGAAAATCTTTGAATGAAAATTTCTCATAAAGAGAAATCCGACGAATACTCAATTCATAAAATCGTTCATAAAAATTGATGAATAATAAAAATATAAAATCGAGATTACCATCAAAGATCAATCTATAGATTCTGAAAGATATTAAATTTCCGCCCGTACTTATATTCGTGCAACCGCAATTAACCAAAGAGAAATTCATCGGGCAACATATTTTTTTAGCCCCGGAACATATTTTTTCAACCCCCATCATATTTTTCTAGCCCCGGAGTATATTTTTTCCACCCCTTAACCGCTCATTCCGACCCCCGAAACCTGTTCTTTTCACCCCTGGGCTGAATAGAGCCCTTTGGGAACGTATGTTGGTTGGATGCTTTAATTAGGGAGTATAATTGCGGGAAATCCCCAACATCCTCGGCATCCAGAAAATCTTAGAAAATGCCAATAATGCCGAAAAACTAAGGAGCCTTGAATACCATTAGAAAATAACGGAATATGCAAGCTTTCTTTCAAATTTCAGAAATCGTGGCAATTACGAGCATGGCGACCCCGACCCACGTGATCTGCATATCTATTGCCATTTTTGACGCGCAAAGAAGATATGAGAGGCCAAGCCGATGACTATTATGAGCATTGCGACCCCGACCCGCCTGATCTTCATAACCGTTGACATTTTTGAGACGCAAGGAAGACATGAGAGGCCAAAACCCGATGATAGTTACGAGCACCCCCAGTTGACAAAATGATTCGCACGACCTTCCCTTTTTGCAAACATGTGAAACATAATGGTGTTGTTGTAAGCTGCAAATGAAAAGTAGTCCGCGCTTGCCCTCCCTTACTGCAACCATGGCGATGACGCGATTGTTGTGCAATAAATTTCATAAAGGCGGGTCCATTCAAAATGATCCGCATGGCAACCATAACGATGACAGACTCGTTTTATAGTAAGCATGAGCGGTCTCCAAAAAGCGGGGGGGGGGGGGAAAAAGGGCGGCGCATCCTCCCCATTATAATTAAAATGATCCGCGCCACCTTCCCATGCTGCCATCATGGTACGCTATGATGCCTATTTTATATAATATCAAGCCGTAAATCAAAGATGAAGATATTGGCAGTGCTACCCCGCATGATTCTCCCCGAGACTCCCTTGCGGCAAATATGGCGATGACGTGATCTTTTGCCAGAGGCATAGATGGCTTGAATGAAACGACATAAGCATTTGCATAACTTTCTCCTACCGCAGCCGTGGAAATGACAGAATCCTCCGTACCGCAAGCATGGGTTGGGAGCCTTAATCCCCATCGTTCGCCCAGACTTTAGAGTCCTGCTTCTGGCCTTTCTTGAGGGCTTTAAGGTCTAGGGCTTTCCTGATTTCAAGATTTTGATCGAAAGCAAATATACAACCGCACAACCTTCCCTTACTGCAGACATGGTGACGACATGATATTTGTTTTATTTATTTGAAGCGTGCAGGACTATAAACCTTGTCCCAATTCAGGGGAAGAGTATGTCGAACGAATGCTAGCTAGTGACGTAGATAACAAAGAGAAATACCGTCTCATAGATACCAAACAACCAAACTTTTTGAGAGTCGTAGAACTTGGTTCCCATTACGGGACATTTTTGAAATCTCCGCCTCAAAAATAAAGCTGAGAATGATGGTCATAAGGCCCTCATTCATCTCGGGGGTCGGGGTTGAATCTCCATTTGAACCCTGCTATAGATCCTAAACTAGACCCAAAAAACTCTTGACAAGGTCTTTCGGAGTATCGAAGGTTTAGGGTTTCGGAGAACTTTAGGATTGCCGAAGGCTTCGGGTAACGTCTAGAGATTTGGGGATTTGAGGGCTGGCATGGCCCCTTCTATAGGGTCCACTCCACGAGCTGGCGTGGGGTTGGAAAAGCTTCGTTTTGGGGCCGGAAAAAGCTGTTCTGGGTTAAAAAAAGTGGGAACCCGGGGCGGAAAAGGGAAGAATAAAGGGATGAGAAAAGCGAGTAGCTGAGAACGGTCTGGCACAATCAAGGGTCCACAGGGGTCAAAAAGATAGGATAGGAGATCAGAAAAATGGGAGGGGATTGAAAAAAATATGCTAGGAAGGAAAAAATATGGGGTCCGAAATTCATCCTATAGAGGATTGCTCCAGAGATATCAAATAAAATCGTCCGAGATTTTTAGTCGCGCCGCCCGAATCAAAAATCTCGAAGATCTTAAATCTTTCAATTTTTCCGAAAGGATTTAAATTCTCCGAGATTTTAGAACCCTTGAAAATCCATAAAAGGCGCTTTCAAGATAAATCAGAAATTCTAAAGCGCTCGCGCAAACGAAATCATTCCAAAGAATAACGCCGAATAATTGAAATGTAATAATCTAAAAATCTATTCTCTAGAATTAGAAGAAAAAAGAAAATCAACTCTTTTCAGAGAACAATCGAATAGACAAGTCCTAATCTTAAGCTATATATCTTTTCCTCTAAAATTCTATATTATCTCTTTTATATAAAGATACTTTATTTTATCTTTAAAAATATTTAAAAAATTAAGATTAAAATGCATTTAATTTTAGGCTCCGGCATAATCGGATAAAAATTTTAAAATTTAGAATTAAATCCTAAATCCTAATCCCTCCTCCTACGTCCATATTTTTCATATTCAATATCTATATTTTCAAATTTTCAAGTAAATATTTCAAGAAATCATTTTCTTTCAAGAAATCATTTTTTTTTATCGAATTAAATTTAGAAAAAATACGATTTTCATATATTATTTATATTATCATTCTAATTTTCAATATTTTAATTCTACTAATATATTTTTTCCTTTTCCGAAATCTTTTTGCATTTGCAATATATCAAGATATATCGCGATCATTGAATCTATTCTGTTCTCTATTCATTATTATGATGTAAAAACTCCGCTAATTTCCTTCGCGTATATCTTTCCTCCTTCCCAGAATTTCGAATATTAATATAGATATTATGAAGGAATATATGAGACTAAAATCTTCTAAATAAAAATATCATAAAAATCTTTTCTGATTTTCTTCTTCAATTTTAGATTGAAAGAAAAAATATTTCTCTTTGATTCCGTTTCGGGGTTGAAAAAATTCCTTCGTCAGGTTGCAAAAATTCTGAAGATTCTGAGGTCCTAATAGGCTTCTAGTATCTCCTCCAAGAACTACTGGTCGTATTGCTTTTAGAAGAAATCTTGTGTCATTCCTCCCTTTACTACCGTCCTTCCTAGGACTTTACTATAAGGAGTCAATTGAGGTGGTGCAGCAATCCCATCAATATCAACTTTATCTCTCCCAAAACCTGAGGAGCGAGCTGCCATTGGCGTCCAACTGGAGGCTAGGCCACGCGCAGCGTTACGCAAGAAATCTGGTCCAACATCACAACCTTTCGCAGTCATTTAAGATTGAATATTGGAGAAACCCCCATAATGTGTTTGGGCCCTTAAAAAGGATCAGGCCTAATGATAGATGGCTCCCTATAACGTGTCCTTTGTTGGGGACAAGTAGAAGCCAGACCATGCCCTGTAAACACATCCCCAGGGCCCTCACAACAGTGGTAAGACCAAACACAGATTATTTTTTGAGCATCCTCCCTTGCAAGGAGCTAGAAAGATTCTAACTTCTATAAAGGCCTTGTGAAAAGAAGCCATTTGCAGCTTATTTGAAGAATGTGCAGAAAATCAATTGCCGAATAGAATACCATCTATCGCCAACCTTTCGCCACCTCACTTTCTCCGTGCGCCAAGAACCAACCCACAACATCTATTTCAAGAACTCGTCTATCAAAAAGAGCGGGGTTATAGAGCAACCTCCCACTTTGCAAATAGCACAACCATGATGCCCTTTAGATTCTTGAATTTAGAGAGCTTACACAACGTGACCCGTGGGCAACAGCTTTTTGGTCATGGATTTCAGGATGTTGTGTGGATGATTGCCAGTTTCGCATTGAAACCTGTACGATAAATTTTGCGAAATCACACATTATATACATCGTACAACAACTTTTCCCCCGCGCAAGTCCCATGATATCCCATGATGATCATGCCGCTTGCCATCTGCACAAGATTTTCATCCCACAAGTGGTTCAAACCACGGTTGGGAACTTGGATCATTCACCGTCCATGCGGGACTAGAAACGAATTTTGAATTTCCAATTGACATGCCACAACGATACCAGAATATTTGAATCCTTATAAGGTTAATCCATCTAACGTGGTACAGTGATCCAAGAAATCCTGCGGCAAATGAAGATCCTTTGGATGCTTTATTTGCATCGGGAGAAGGTCTTGTGTTCCTCAGCCACGTGGCATTGCCTGTTCGCAATGCAGTGGCACGGTAGAATAACGAGACCGCCTATTTTTGCGGAGGGTGCTCAAATCACCCTGTCATCTCCATAATTGCAGCTGCTGGTGCATCAGGGAACCTAGTGGCTGTTGCCACGCTGTCTGCACTTTCATCATCTGCTTCCGGACAATGTTTCACAAGAGCTGGCGTAACACCTAAAAACCCCCAAACCCTAAATATTATGCATCTATATACATCCTTACCCCTAATTTCTACAAAACTGTTGCGCAACAAGTGAAAAATCATTGGGATGCTACCGCAATCTACTGCGAGCCGATTGATGGTAAAAGCCGTCTGATGCCACTGTTTGCATAGGGTTTTGTGTTTTCGGGTTTTATCCCACAGATTCCCGCCATAATCTAACCCTCATACTAGCCCACATAGTCTAATCCTTGTGCCACTCTCACAGCATCCCTACAGAGTCCTTGTACTGTCCCAGTATTTTCGCAACATCGGCCACTCAGACTGCTGCTGGTTCGATCTCTTAGACGGTACAATCTCGTATAAAGGAAAGCTCTTGAAACCTGTTATGAAAGCAATTCTTCAAACTTCACAAAAATGCCATCTCAACTAATATGGGTAGTTGGGTAGTTCGCAACTTGCATACCAAATGACATTGTACCAGGACCAAACAAGGAGTACAGAAAAAATACAGCCTTCCTCAAAGCCTCCTTGAAGCAGGCCCCCTCACCCGTCATCTCTCAGCTTTGGTTTTGGGTCCTTCTTAGGGGTTAAGGGTTTGGGTTTAGGGTTTGGGTTTAGGGTGTATCTAACGCTTAGGACCCTGACCCCAACAAAAGCACTTTATTTGTGTTCATTGGAACGCTTTCCACTGGAGTACTTCCTGTCCCTGTTTTGCATAAAGCTCACTTGCATATGCGGCCTGTTCACGTACACCCAGGATGACAGGATCTGTGCTATGAGGATTCCTGAAATGGAAGCCCATGCTTGGCGCATGCCTGCCATCGCTTTGGAGAATATGTTCTATGTGGGAACTATTCCCTGGATACGGCCACTTTGAAATTCTCTATGTGGCTAGTACAGCCTTGTGATCAAGACCCCAGCAAACGAGGGATCAATGGCTCAGGAAATTCCTTACACTGTACTCAACCCTTCTACAGATGCCGCCCGCAGCTTGAAACGGAAGCTCTCACAAAGTGCTGTTGGTCTGAAGAAGATCCGAGAGCACGGGCACGTTCAGTTCCTTTCCCAAGCAGCTTTCAGGATGGCAGGCATCAGACTGAAGGCCTACGTGGAGGGTCATTCTTTTTTGGAACTACGCGCCCTCTTCAAAACGCGCCTGCCCTGTTTCTACTCTAAGGGTCTCTTGGTGAACGCAACCTTGATCGTACCTCTCATTGGAAGCCAGCCTTGATGGCATTCACGGCCAGGCCAGAGAAGAACGTTGCCAGGAATGTGAGCAGCCCTGTTGCACATGGAGGCGCGGCTTGCAGGATTTGTAGATGGAGGATTCCCAACTTAGGGCAGTGAGAAGGAGGGCAGCAGATGATGATGGCCATAAGGCAGTTCAAAGTGCACTTTTTTGAGCCCACAGCGGGTTTCAACTTGTTCGGATGCAAGCAAACTCCAAGGACGTTCTTGGCTCCGCCACATCCTACCTCTCCCTGCTTGCATCACTTGCGAATGCCAAATGGCCGCGTGTGCATGGTCCTCAAATTCTGAAGGAGGGACCCCCAGGCACCCACACCCTGAAATCCATCATTCTGAAATCCCAAACTGTACAGTCCTTAGCCTAAGGATCACGAACTGTACAGTCCTAAGGGACATTGTGGAGCTGCCTGTGATGCCGGAGAGGATAAGATTGAAGAACCGATCCTGCGCAGTGTCTGGGTCTTCTAGCTCGCCATTCAGGGGTTGGGATGCGAGGCAAGGAGCTTTTGGCGTTTTTCCCCTTGCCTATTGGAATGGTTTCGTGTCGCCTTCTACGGGCTCGGGCTGCCGCATCTCGTAATTGCGCATGATCCCCAGAAAGCCCACGCTTGATTGCTCAGGTTGAGGAGTCCTGCTTTCCTATCTGCATTTCGATGCAAGCGAGCTCGGTCTTTATGGCGTCATCGTAGGCGTTCATCTTGTCCTTCAGGCACTGAGTAGGATGCGTAGCTCTGCAAAGGGCTGTATCGGTAGTGCATCCCTCAGATTGTCACCCGGTCCTTGATGATCACAACACTAGCTTTGACTTTTTGGAGAACTTCATCCGGGGGATTGTCAGGCGATTGCCTGAGCCCCAGAGGAACACTGCGACCCAACCTTCAGCTCGGTCGAAACTCAAAGTCTCAAAGGGGTACAAGCTGAGGCAGCGGCACATTTTGGAACTTCATTCCGAACTGAGAGCGCAGTTGTTATGCGACATGGGCGTGGTCGAAATTTAGGGTTGCCTCTAAACGAATTCTGAAGGCCATGATGTGAGAATGCAAGAATTTAGCGTGTAGAGTTCCTTAATTTCTCAATGTCATGGGTCAGCCTTTGTACCCTCCAATATGATGGGAACACGTGGTCCTGATGACATGCAAGATACGGTCACAGGATGTTTTCAGCAAACCTGGAAGGAGGGCTTCACCGGGTGCAATTCTGTTTACAGGTCATGGGCTGATGGCTGCGTTTTCATTAGGGGCGATTTCGATAAGCCATCGTTGTATCATGCTTTGACTGACGGCAGTATTGATGCGCTGCTCCAGTACCACATCTCAGCATTACATGGCAGCGTAATAATGTAACCACCCTTACATGATTACATGAGTTTCGTTGTGTTCTTACATCCTTGCATCAGTTTGACGTGTATATGCCACTGAGAAGTCTCAAATCCACTTGCCCCAGCCCTTGTCCTCAACCGAAACGGCTGACACAACTCTCAGCCTAGCAATTCCTGGAATCCCTATGGCAAAGTCAACGTTTCATCGGGGTGTATAGGTGAACCCTTGGCCCTGCACCAGCCTTCACCTCGATCCCCACCGAGTGGCTGAGACACTCTGCCGGAGCTCCTCTTGCTCCCAAATCAGGCGGTAAATCTGCCGAGCTCGTTCTCCTTTCGGGCTCTGGCCGAGGTTGCAGGATCTGTTTGATGCGGTTGATGGTTCTGCGCAAACGTATGTATGCGGACGACTTGCATGAGACATGTCACTGCATGTTGGTATATTATGTACGCAGCGGCCTTGCAGGGTCGGATACATCTCGAAAAAGCAAATGAAATTGTCCACCATACCCTTAGCGAAAATGCGCCAATGCGACCCCTCTTCCTGCGGTCTGCAAAACTGAATGGTGCTCAAGTTTCATCCCAATTCGTCTTGTTCACCGCGTCTTGCAACTTGTCGAGATATCTTGATACCCGCTCCAACTCCTGCACAGCAAGCTTGTGGTGCAGAACCCCCTCACTTTACCCTGATCACATAATCCAGGCTCATTGGCTCAAAGCACCTACGGTTCGCTGGCCACGGCCAAGAACAACTCTTGAAGAAAAACTCTCGTGTGAAGCTCAGCAGGGCCAACACACCTTCTTCTTGGGGCACTCCGCCAACTGCCCACAAGCTAATCCGAAGGTTTGTTGCGATCCCGCTGCGCTTTGCTCGTTGTCAAGGTGTGCGTAGGGATTTACGTCACGGCAACATCCCATCACGGTGAACATATCCGGCAATTGAAGTAAGTCCACATGTCATGGGGGCATCCAACAGGGAAGAGTCTGCGAAATACTTGAGGCCACCAAATTTTGCAGGGTAAACGACCCTTCCAAATTTGCATAAATTTGCAAACGCAGTGATTAATGGTGCTCTTTGAGCCAAGCATGCATGACTTGCAAGGAAAGGGTGGTCTGGGTCACGGCAGCTGGCGGTGGAGGGGCGCAAGTCCAAGCATGGGGTATGCCTCTCGTTGGGGCAAGCTTGTAAGCACACACTTCCCTTCCATCACGAGGAAGGGGTGGCCATCGAGCAAGCGGGATCTCTCCTGCTGTGAGCGGCATATTGGGGACCTCGGCTTGCCTCCCCAATTCGCAAACATGCTGAGTGTCCGGTCCACATTTCGCAACATAGTGGGCATGTGCTGCTCTTTGATGCGCACTCAAACGGCTTGAGAGTTACAGCAATGGGAGTGAGGCGTTGCTGCTCCATCTTGTAACTTGTAACCATGGTGCTCGTACGAGCCGTCTTCATTACCAGCAACATAGAAGAAAACAGTTGTAACTGCCGTAGCCGCGCACTTGCTTGCGGCATCCTTCGGGAGGTGAAGGATGAAGTGTCACAAAGTGCAGGGAAACAGAGCCCCAACAACGTAGTCATCAAATGGGGGTTGTCCAATATTTCTTCATCTCGAATCGGGGGCTTGCGCCGTGCTT
>CAJNIZ010045833.1:0-27608 GCA_905231905.1 Symbiodinium pilosum
CCCATCATTAAAAGGGGTGCCACATCATAATTCTATTTAACTTTTTAGAAGCCTGCATAAACCTTTTAGATTTGTTGTATTTCAGGCATTGAGGCTGCAAAGCTCATGTCTCTGACTGACACCTTCGGTGAAATACAAATGTTCCGCAAGCAGGCAAGGAGCTTCAGATATATTTGGCTGAGGTTCACAGAAGGACTCCAGTTACAAAGTTTGACGGCTGCTGTAGAACTAGCGAGCTGTTCACGTTTTCAAGTCCAAGGCCACAACTAAAATCTCATCTCTTGTAACCGGTGTGAAAACATGCATTAGGATTGGAAGGTCTAGGACTTGCATAGCCAGTAGAATATTTTTTCCTAAGCCCTACGCCCTAAGCCCTANNCTAAGCCCTAAACCGTAAACCTTAGACCAAATAAGCCTTAGAGGTCCAATTATGAACCTACTTACCCCGTCCCCCTGACCCTCCAAATGGAATTAAGGACTGTAGGACTGAGGGAAGGCATACTAGATCTATTCAGGTCATTTAGACTGGGGCTTTGGGGTTTAGGGTTTAGGGTTTGGGTCTTTAGGATTATGACGATATGAGCGCATGATAGTTGAGAGTAAAATTGGGGTTTGTATAGGGGATTATATGGGGGACTATTATAGGGGTTATTCAGGGGGATACTAGGAGTCTAGACCATGGCTCATTTAAAGACATTATGCTGTTGGGTGTAGAAGAGGACGGGATGTTCTGAGCTACTGCTACACAATCCAGTGCATCGACTTCAAGCTGGTGACTAGCTATCGCGTAAGACAACCAATCCCCAACTTATGTGTATCACGCTAATGTGTAATAGTGTTTTATTGGCGACATTTGATATGGGAGTGGGTTTTTTAGAAAGAGGAGGTGATTGGTGTGGTGGTTTGAATGGCTTCTGGACTGAGGACTCGGCATTAGACAGGTTCCAAAGAGGTCTCGGCGATGGAAGCTTGAACGATTATGTTTGTGTTGCCCTCCTGGGAACCCTTACTACGCTGGAGGTCATTCTCAGGTGGATAGGGTTAGTATCCTTTTTTTTTTTGTCCGAGGACCTCAGAGGGCTCAACCTCTGCCAGTCCGGAACCATGCCGCATGCCCCTACAAGACCAGGATGAGCAGGACGTCAAGTTCAGCCAGAGAATAGAAACCTTGGAGGCGCTACGGCCCCCAAGCAGTAAAATGTGGTACATTGGTACATTGGAGATCGGGTGGGGAACCAACCTAAGTTCAGGATTCAGGGTGGAGGCTTTCAGGGGATCCTGGTTTCAGGAGTTACGCCTTCAGGGTTGTAAGCTGTGGGGAGTTCGTATGGTAGGAGTTGCATGTGTCCTGCCCTTATCGCGCCTATTGTTTCCTTGGCTTGCAGGGCACGTGGCTGAAAGGGAGTAACATAGGGGATTATATAGGGGAGTATTGTAGGAGTTATTGCGGGGTGCTAGGAGTTTAAGATTGCAATCCTTTTCTGTGGATCCTCATGGGACTTCACATCTTGCCTGCGCGGAATGCACAACTTGTGGTGCTCTGCCTCAAAGCAAGCCGATGAAGGTTTGGTGTTCTGCTCATATGTGGGGGGTTTCCCAAAGTTGGGGGTCCGTTTTGGGGGGTGCCAGTAAAAATGATTGAAGCAATTTGGGGGTGTAGATTGAAATCCTTATTTTTCGGGTTACCAGTAGGACATAAGACATGTCCCTGATTTTGGGCCGCTTCCACTGACGCGAGGTGAACCCTCAAGTTGCAAGCGTAGCGGTGTTGTGGATGACGAGTTGCGTTCAAGATCCTAAACCCTAAACCTTCTCTTTCCGACTGAACTGACTCTCGCAATGCCAAAGCCGGTGCAGGGTTTAGCATTGTTCAACGATCCCAACCTAGATGCTGGCAGAATAGTGAAGCAGTTGAGGTGGCAGGGTACTGTAGAAGCCTGAATAATTACAATACCATGCAGCTAGATGTCTTGTGTAGATATTCAAAGAAACCGGAGAAGACAAGCTTACAGCAGGTCTCATCTGCCTTTGGCAGAGACGCTGTTTAAAAATGGAGGGTGACGAATGAAAGGAATGGAAAAGAAAACGGAAACTACAGTAGCTTTCAGGGTTTAGTTAGGCTTTGCGATTTAGGGTTCAGGCTGCTTGCAACCAGTGGATGGTGAAGTTGGCGTGTGCATGTTTCAGAGCCAAGCTCTTGTAAGCTGGCAAATGCTGAATGTACACCAGCAGCTAATTGCTGAGAGTTCTGTCGACGCGCTTGATTCCTTGAGTTACTTCAGACTTTGTTGTGTCGCTAGGCGTGAGAAGAGTCATTCAGCGAGAAGAGTTTTTCATTTGGGAGCCTCGCTTGTCGCTGAGTACGACCCCGTTTCATGTTGAACTACAAATCTTAAACCTACTGCTTCTTGCAAGGGAGCGCAGGCATGGGAATCACGTGGAAAAGCTGAATGGAAAGGGAAATTGAAACTAGGGGTTGTAGGCTTACATCCGGTTCAGGGTTCAGGGATGGTTAGCAAAACAAATTAAAAGATATCATAGGGTTTATTTTTAGGCTCTAGGGTTTGGGGGGTCATATGTAGCCTGCTACGGTACAGCGGGATCCGCTGCTACATCTCCTGCTCAGAACCAGTAGTAAACCTTATACATAAGAGGTTTGTCCTGCTGACGTTCAAACAATTCAGCTATGAATACTGCGGAACGGAATGCTTGAAGGGATAGATGAACAAGCCCGTCTCATTCATTGACAGACTTCAGAACAGGATTGTTTCCCTGCTTCTCGGAATCCTTCCATTCCCAAGGTCCCCAAATATGCTGTACACTTTTCCCTGTTCTTGTCGCTGGGATCCACAACCTTGCAGTACAAGAGCAGGGTTTACAACAGCCCCAGACATCTCTTCAGTCCGTTAAAGCAAAGTTCGGAGACTCTGTATAGTCTGTATAGTCAGTCAATGTTGCCATACAGATCTCATGTAGAATGTGTATGCATTCTGCACAGCACTTCCGCCAGGCGTTCTCAGCGGACATGTCTGGAATGATGCCTCTGGCGCCGCCGGAAGGTCCATCACTGTCGTTTGTGCTTTGGCGTAGCTCTATACATTGCAGTGTTTTGGGTAAAAGGTTAAGTGGAGTGATAGTGATTCATGCACATGCCCAGTTCTGGTGTTTTACAGTGAGCCTTAAGCCCTAAGAAACTTAAACTAGGAAATCAGGGTTAAAGGTTTGTGGGCAAAACGTTCGCGTCCATAGATTCAAGATTATGTTCCCTTTTTGGGTTCGCATTGTAGTATGCCCCCTAGTATTTGGGACGCAGCAGGGATTCTAATTTTGAGGAGCCTGCTAATGAATGGGGCTGGTGCCCATTGCTGGGTGGGGGATTAGCCCAAAAGAGCCTGATTTTGGCCAACCCGAAACCGCCAAGTGAGTAGTATTTTATTTGGGGATACTATGGTACCCAATTCAGAGTAAGATTCTATCCTCCTTCTGGGGTATAGTATTTTATATAAGGAATGTTATCTTACTGGGTTTAACCACCAAAGAAAAACATTACTCAAGTGCGCACCTTGCCCCTCAACTATAAACAGCCCAAACCCAGATGTCACACAGACTATTACAGTAATATAACCCCAATACTGTAGCAATATAACCCCAAGATTATAGTAATATAATGCCAGTATTGTAGTAATACAACCCCAATATTTAGTAGACTTAAGTGTGTAGGGTTTAGGGGCTTATGAGCCCCTAACCTACTTGGAAGGTCAGGGGGACTTGGTGAGCATAATTGCCACCCCTGTAAGCATTTGATCGCTGCAGTTATCCCCATTATTTCCTACCTACCCTGGCCCAAAGCCCAAACAATATACCCTATACCCTAAAGTCTAAATCCTAAACCTGAAATCCCACTTGCTAAGTCCCTTCATTAACCTACTTACCAACTGCCCCTGGCCCTCCTATCAAGCCATTGGGCTCCAAAAAGAAAGGCGCATCTAAGCGGAACCCAGTGAGCCCAATACCCGTTCATGAAGGAATATACCTTAAAACGGGTTGGGTGTAGGGATCCTAGCATCATTCCAGGTTTTTTCCTTAATGAAGGAACATACTTGAAAACATATCAGGGATCCCAGTATCATTGGAGGTGTTTTCCTTAAACCCCAAATCCTAAACCTTTAAAACCCTTTACCCTTAAAACCCTATACCGTCTGGACAGGATATCTTGCAGATAGCCCTGATGGACAGACGGCGACCTGGACCAGTAAGCTTTTCGTTTCGGTATCTCAGAGATACTAGGGTTTAGGGTTTAGGGTCTAGGGTGAGGGGGGCCTTAAAGGGATATATGGGGCGTTCCCGAAACTGCGGGTCCTTTGTTTTGGTGTGTCCCCATAAATATGGCCTACAATACATTGGAGTTTAGTGCAGGGGGAAACTGCCACAGAATCAGAAATTTGAAGACCACACTTGGATGCCTTGAAAGGATTGTGCAGCATTGTTTGTGGCGGTTTTGGGTTTTGGAGACATAATTTTTTTTAATATTTCGACGTGTGTAAGTAAGGTTAAGGAAAGTGTTTTCGGTGGGCAGGCAGGGGTTAGGTATGGTTCAAGGTCAAGTGCCTAAAATCGGACTTTAGATTACAGAGCAGGTTTCTGATTCCCGTCGCAGTTATTGTGTAGCTGGGGAGTTCTTTAGTTTTTGAGATCGTACGGAGTAGCAATGCGATCCCCAAGCCCTCAACCCTTGGCGGTACCTCTACAAATCATTCTGATATATTGAGATCTACATCTAGGGCCCCCTATTGTTGATACTAAAAGCCTTGCATGACCTGAGTATATTGTAATCGTATTCGTCATAGTACCAACAATAGTAACAATATTAATACTGCTAGTAAAAATACACAATAAAGATAATACTAATAGTCAAAAAGCCTTGCATGACCTGAGTATGTTGAGATTCCCAAGGTACAAGGTGCTTGGTGTCATGCAGGATTTTCGGTATCAACCATACTTGTGGAAACGCCCCACTACTTGGAAGACCACCGCGACTTGGTAGTATGTATTCGTGGAGCCCCTGCAAGCCAGATGATAAACCCAGCTGTCTATGAATCTGTTCTTCACTAAGTCCTCCAGATCCCAAACCCTAAGCCCTAACCCCTGAATGATACGGTAGTTTTGATTTTCTGTTTCATGATAAAACTGCTTGCCTTGAATAGTCTTGTATGTCAATAACAATAATAAACGAACGAGAATATCAGCAACAATACCAATAACCATAACATCAGCTTATAGTCTCCCTTAGGTAGATGGAATATGGGGTATATGGGGGTCGTATTATGATATACCCAAAGAGCCATATTCTATCTACTTAAGGGGGACTAGGATAAAAAGATTAAACCCTAAACCCTAAATAGTAGTTTCCATTTTATTTCCCATTATCCTTACGTAATATCAGCTTAATACTAAGAATATTGTAGGATATCAGCCCTAAACCCTAAATCCTTAACCCTGAGCCCTAAACCTCGTTGTAGGTCCTGGATCTGGGGGACACGGCGGAGTTCTTGGATTTGGAACAGCACCCCCAGGGGCTGCCTCCTGGCGCAAATATGATTATATTATTCTTGTATGAACTATTATTACGTTCTTACAATATATACATTTTTTTGTATTATGTTATATTAAAATATGATATATTGTATTATATAAGGGTTGTTTCTGCCTTTGTCTTGGGAGGGTTCATGGTTCCCTAGGACTTTCTTGGGACATTTGTTTCTTTTGTTGGAGCAGTTGGCCTTTGAAATGGGGATTGTGTTGTTTTTGGGGTGTTAGGGGTGCTGATTGGCAGAAAGATCCGGTGAACCTGCGTCCAGAATAGGTCTTAAAATGGAAATTTGTGCTTACTCTTTAGTCTTTTTTGGGAGTTTGGCAGGGGCTCTTAGATTTCTTTAGTTTTGCTAGTTGTTTTGCGCCTACTTTTTTCGCCTCAGACATGATGCACGCTTTATTGCGTGTCGGATGATCTCAGGCTAGCTTTGAATCCTTTGCTGCAGGAGTGCAAGCATTATAGCGCACTAGGCTCAGACCCTTAAGCCTAAAGCCTATCCAGGTTTGTTGCGGATATGAATTTTTGAAGTAGGGGTGAGCTCAAAATCTGCCTTAAGTACTGCATACTGTCCTTGCTACGGGATTCCCCTCGAACATGACCCATGAACCTCCATGAAGTGCCGTAGTCCTCCCTGGGCACTTGGCAGCGTTCAGCTTTTCTTTTAGTAATTAGTAGGGAACAAGGTCATACAATCCTTATGTAACCCTTATATGACATATTCACTTATTGCCTACTAACCCCAAGTAAGTAAACCGCTTAGAAACAATCAGGTTCATGGACAGCGCAATCATGCTTCCTGAGCACTTGACCTCGAACCATTCCCTACCTGAAGCCCCAAGCCTATGCAACTTGACCTTGCGGGAACTAGCGCTTCCGACATCCTACAAAATGGTAAAAGCAGCGGTAGCAGTAGTAAAAGTAATAGTAATAACAGCAGACAGTATCAATACATGGATCACAGATTTGCTGCGAAGTAATAGTCGTGATAACAGAAAATCCAGTAATAACAGTAATAATGGTCAGAATAGTGATAGTAGTATTGCTAGGTAATAGTTGTAATCATGCGAATAGTAGTACTCATGGTAATCATAACCATCATAGTAATAGCAGTAAAAATACGAATCATATCAAAATGCAGAATATTCATAGCAACAATAGTAATTATAGTAAAGATAATATGGCTGTAACAGTAGCAATTAAAGTAAAACATAAAGTACAAGTTTTGGAGGAGCCCTTCTCCCGGGCATGTGCAGTACAAGACGACCTGAAATAGTTCCACCGTTGTGTCCTCATAATCTCTGTATGAGACCAAAAAAAACTGCAAACCTAATGCTACCCCAAATGGCCAGGACAGTTATTAAGGCTTCTTATCTTAGCGCACTGCAGCTGCAAAGGACCTGGTGTAAATGGGGAAGAATCTGAGGACTGCAAGGGGGTTCTACAGTCATTTGCAAAATTAGGGGGCCCCTTACATACTCCCAAAAGGGTCCCAAGTTTTGGAAATTCCCTAAACGCGACACCACATGGCCAAGACCGGAACATGGGTGTTGTGCAAACACTGGCTTCATGTTAGAGATTGATTGTTTTTCTCTGGAATCCGAGAGCCAAAGTTGTGGCATGGACTCCAAACTGCAAGAGACAAGCACGTCTTGACTTGATTACGCTTGTATCTGTGGCCTTTATTCTGACAACTATTGTGATTCATATGAATATTACTGTAGTTGCTGACATACCTGCAAGGCTGTCCGCTTTTAGAAATTCGAAAGTGTGTAAACCCCATTAGTAATTGTAATACTACTGGAACGTAGCACTAGCAGCATGAACGGTAGCCATGACAGTTAAAACCATGGTGGTACTGAAAGAAATTGTTGTAGCAATATTAGTAATCAGTCAAGTCATATTAACCGCGGTCATCATAATAGTGATAGTAAGAGTCGTCATAGTAGTACTAGTAGTAAGCATCTTCACCTCAGCAAAACTATTGATAACGAGAAAACATTACTACGACCCACCATGTTGACAGCCCGAAGCCTGATGTTCAGCTGCAGGGCGCAGTTGCAGGCGATCCAGGCCTGACTGCAATGTGCTGGTAGATAGCCCCGCGCGTGAAAAGGAGGCTTCAAAAATGTGCAACTTGTTTTGAGGACCTACATAGGGGTGTTGCAGACGACATGTAGGGCTTCGAGGAGATTTTGCAGACACTGCAGAGGCTGTGTCCCTTTGATTGCAGCTGATTGCTTCCCACAATATTAGTCACCCCTGAGTCCCGAATATTTTATATATGTATGAGAGCCCTAGTATAATGGGTGATCTTTTTAGGGGATGGGGGGATGTAATTTCAGGATGAAGTTCATATTCAGGGATCCCTGATGAGGGTGAACATTTGGAAGTGTGTAGCTTCGCTTGATTGTGACGATTTGTTTTGGTTGATGGGTATATATGTCCTTGGACCATGCCTGTCTATCTACATCCTTCGGAACATCTGGATGCAGATCCTCCAACACACGGGCGCACAAACCAGCAGCCACATTGGCGTAACTTTAGGCTTTAGGGTTTTGGGTTGGGGACTTAAACGAGAAGCTTCCAGATTCAGGTCCGCGAAGCGGACACTGGATTCTGCCACCGCTAGACCTCTCTCCTCGCCGGTTGTTAGCAGGAATCGAAGGAAGAATAGGATTACCCCATACGCCAAGGAATTTGTTCTACAGGGTTTAGGGTTTAGGGTCCCATGGTAGCTATCCTACTGTGCTTGCTAGGAATGTAGTGAAAAGGTCTTGGATTTTTTGCTGTGTAAAAAACCTTTACAGCTCAAATGATTCGTTTGGAGGGTGGCCGGGCAGATTAGAGAAGGAGACGGTTTATTCCCCCCGAGTGATCCTCCTATCTCGGCTTCCAATGTCCGCAGACCGCATATCCTTTGTAAGAGGGCGCCCCTGAAAACAGCTGGATGCCCTATGCGTGAGACTGAGTCCACCGGGGTTGTCTGTCTGCTCCATTGAGGATTCATGCGGTAGCATCTATTGGGTTCGTCGCAATGCCTGTAGTAAAAGGATGTGCCCTTTCAAGACATATACAGACTACGAACAGCGACAGTGTCGTAAGTGAGGTCACAAACTTGCAGATTCTATTGTAGTAGTCCCTGTATCACACATTGTAGTAGTTTCCATTTTTCCATTCCTCCTAGACCCTAAACACATTATTATAGTAGTTTCCATTTTCAACAAGACATTCAGATCACGAACCTCAGCAGACCTGATGCCAGCAAGAAACCATGGGCTGAGGTCGGGTAGCACTAGTCAAGAAAGGATGAGGGCATTGAAATGCTGAAATTTCTGTGTACTACTAGCTACCGTATATAATCCGAAACATTGTAGATTCCTGCCAAAACAAAAATCAAATTATGCTTATTCAAACGCCCACATTTTATTATTCTTATTTTACTATTATTAGTATTGTTATCATTACTATTAGTATTATTGTTATTATTACTATTATTATAACTATTGTTGTTATACAATCTTTAGCCGCTAGATGAACTGCGTTTTCATGTCTTTCCAGTTGTTGTCGCACGCGATTTTCCACTTTTCAAGTCTATGAGGCCTCTACATCAAGCAGTTCCCGCTTCATTTTTCATTTTTTCGTCCAATTCTCCGCTATTCTGATTTGAATAGGTTCCTACATCAAGCAGTTTGCTTCTTTTTTGTAATTTGATTTTCCATCATTCTAATTTCATTGGGAACTCATGTCAGGATGCAGGCAGAGACCCCTAGGGGGGAGGGGGGCTAAAGTAGGCCCAGTCTGAATTTGCTTGCATGTTTCTCAGGCCATGGCCAAAAGATCTTAAACTGCGTAATGCAGCATCTTAGATGAGGTCCTCTGAAGGGTATGGCGTGATTGCAGTTGCAAAATGAAATCCGTGTGGGTGCAGTAGCGCCCAAATTATAATAAGACTATTAATAGTAATAACAGTAATAATGGTAATTACGGTAATATTACTACAGGTAAGCTGCAGATGCTCCATGCAAGACTCAAGAAAGACGGGTGTTGCTCTCGCATCTATACACACATAGTCATCCCTTCGAACCTACAAACCCCCAAAACCCTAAGCCCGAACCCTGAGAGTTTGGAGCACTATTTACAGGTGGGTCTATACATACACATCAGTTAAAATTGTGTGTATGTTTGATTCTATAGATATTTGAGTAGTAGGGAGTGCCCGTGTATTGCCGGCCAGAACTCACTAACTGGCCCCAATGCCTGATGAAACATAAGCACCTGCACGCAGAAGTTGGCTAAAATTGCCAATGTGGGCATCTGCCAAACTTAGCGTCCCCGAATTCCACGGAATCCTTTGTATTCAATACTGGACAAACCTGGACAAAAAGAGTTTCCAGGAAAGGGATCACAATTTTGCACTTGCCCATGCGGCCACTTCTCAGAACTCAGGTCTTTAAACCGCCGTTCTGTCGTAAAGTCAACGCATTGCCTCCCCTTGAAGCAGCCCAGAAGTAGTCCTGAAGCTGTTGGAAGCTTTGGCACGTTCAGGCGATGTATTTCGTGGCGTTTTGCCAGCAATGTTCTCAATCAAGATAGAAATCGATAAACATCAGTTTGTCATCATACACCAAAACGATGACAAGGGATTTTCCCATTGCCATTCACCATCTTGTGACCTTCTGCGAACCAAGGCTTTCATCAACACAGCAACGTTCCAACGTTATATGGCTATATGGCTTATTTGAAAGAACGCCGTTTGGAAGGTACTTGGCTCCCCATTCTACCCTAAGCCCTAAATCCGATTCCCAGAATTACAAAGATCTTCATTCAGGGCCTTTCACAGTCAGGGTCATGCTAGCTTGGAAAAGGTCTACTGAAACTTTGAGTTGGGGTTGCGGAAAGGTGTCCATACTGGGGGATTCCCTGTTGATGAAACCTTCCAAATATAGCATGCCCCAACAGACAGTTCTGATGCTTTGAAAAAGTTCTTAGGACCGTGAGATTGGAGAAGTGGCCAAGTCTCTTGTTGGGTAGTTATCTGAAGCAAGGGTCCTCAACACGCGGGAGCATAGTTTCCAGGCCCGTATCGCAAGCCCGAAGAGGACCTGCAACTTTGAAATCTGCTTCTTTGTGCCCTGACTAAGTGCTTCTAGCAAGAGACTGTCATGCATGCGCGCAGAGATTCTCTTTCGTGTTCACGAAAGGATGCAAGGTAGTCTGATGATGCATATGTGGAATATGCGTATAATATTAGCAATATGACATAGATTATGTAAGATAGCATGGATCCGGGCTGCGGCTCGCATGGAAGGCATTTCCAGTGGTAAGTTGCCGTGAGCAGATCTGAGCAGACATTGTGGAAACTTCACACCTATGTCACATTATGTGCACTCTCCCCGCCTACCGCCCATTCTCAGTAGAGTGTGACTTACACATAGAATGGGTGTTTCCCAAAACAGGGGGGCCGAATCTAGACCCAAGTAGACAAAAAAGTCCTTATTGCAGGGATTCCCAAAGAAGGGCGAGAGAGAGAGAGAGAGAGATATATATATATATTTATATAGAAGTGTATATATATATACACTTATATATGAATGTATATTTTTGACGGTTTTGTCTCCTCCCACAAGCTCCCTCTGGGAAGGCTTTTTAGTCCGGTGGCAGCCTCGCTTTGTCGATTGCCCGTCCATTCTGGAAAAGGGGGGCACCAGGGTTGATGAAGCATTATATAGAACATCTAGGGTTTAGGGTTTGAGGTTTGGTGTATCACCCGCAATAATGGAGCATCATATGGTACGTGAAAATCTCAACTGGACTGGAAACAGGGGTTTATGCAGGATCATATTATCGTACTTCTGGTTAGCAAGGAATGAATAGCAGGGAATGGAGGAATGGAAAAGAGAATGAGAAAATAAGCTTTTATTGGGGAGTATATATAGTAGAGCATACTTAGCAAGTATGGCCAGTTGTATGGTCCATGGGGTTTGCGCTTTGAATCTTTTGAAATCAAGCATACTGCTGATCAGATGTACTTGCCTTTCGTATAGGGTCACTAAGTCAGCCACATCCCATAAGGTTTGTCATATGCTTGTATTTCTTGCTGTAGAGTTAAGAGGTCTGCTGTAGTTCCCCATTAAGTTGTTTTTCAATCCTTTTCTCAGATGATCCATGAATCTTATCATAGTGGAGTGAGTGATAGCAAAATGAAGGGCTCCTGAACCTGACAAGGCCTTACGCGAAAGACAACGGTACAGGGCTTCGGAATTCTCAGGCTTTCAACACCATGTGGATACACAGGCTTATCATCCTCCTTGAGAAGAAATACAGACATTGGGTTCCGTGTCAAGGGAGCGAAAACTTGAAGTTTCAGAGCGAGGCCGAAGAAAAACAAGATTGTTGCATCTTCGTGCCTCGTAACCCTAATATAACTACAATATAGCCCAAATATAACCCTAATATAACCCCAATATTACCCTTCTGTAACCCTAATAATAACCCCAATATTACCCAATGGGCTCAGACGATTTGGAATGAGCAGCTGTCATGTCACAGAATCCTACTCCAGCCCGAGTAACTTGGTGGTTCTTAGTAGGGAATATGGGAGTATGTATGGGGATACTATGGGGATTAGTAATGGTTCTCAGTAGGTTATATATATATATGTATATGTATATATATTACATTGGGGTTATGAGGATTATGTTCCCTAATTTCCCTGCGAAGAACCAGTAAGGTAAGCTCTTGCATGTCCTCAGTCTGACGCAGCTTCTGCTTGGAGGGTCAGGTGGACTGAGCAAGTGAAGTCATATCCTGATAAAGCTATATGAAACGCTAGCTATCCTCATTCTTAACCTACTTTCTGACCTACTTACTGAGTTCCCTGATCTTAAAAACCCTGAATGCTCAGTAATGTGGTAGCTTCCATTCCTCCAGTACTTTTCCAACTTACTCTTTTGGATACACAAAACCTGCATGACCCTAAGTACTGTATATACATTGAAAATTATGGCACTGCCGTGTACCAAAGTCATGCAGGATTTTTTGCAGCATCAAGAGTACCAAGCCTTATAAACTTCTGTAAAACCACAGATTCGCATCATTTTCCACTTTGTTTCCATTTGATTCTCCATTACTGGGATAAGATCCCAAAACTAGAATCCTTATATGTCCCCCTGGCCCTCCAAGTAAAATTTTCAGTCCCAGACATACATTGAAGGGCTTTAGGGGAGGATCTAGCGTTTAGGTTAGGTCAATCCCACCTATACTGCTGGCTCCTTCATCAGGATTTCATAGGGCCTTAACATACCTACACAAGTCCCTTGTGGTACCCATTACTGGGTGGGGGACCGACCCAAGCTTGACAGTTTAGGGTTCTCCCAGAATCCAGTCCCTCCGGTGATAAGCCACAATAATGGATAGTCAAATAGAGAAGCAGCTTGAACATGAAATGGAAACTAGCGTTTCATATGGGCCATACACAGGAAATACGCGTTTTCCCAATCAGCGAACCTTCCCGCCCCTGATGCTAGATACTCCCATTGTATATAATGCTGGTATGTATCGGGTGTTTTTCATCATGACGGGGTGGGAGAGGGTTGTCATCAGGGGAATGGCTTTGAATTTCATGTCATCTCAACCCCCACTTGCAACCTTTGGCCACGCTCTCCTCCCCCTACAAGCCTCCACCCCCTTAACATTGGTGAACATTTCCATTGTGGTACATTATATTATACCTGGAATATATAACGTTAGGGGGGTGGGGGTTTTGATATTAGGAGGGGATTGCTCCCCAAACCTCGTGCGCTGGCAGACTGGGTCCTGAACGGTAGGCTTCCTTCAAACTGGACAGCGTGGTGTGCGTCTGTCGGGGGCCCAAACGGAAGGGGAGAGTTTCCAGTGGAGATTGCCTCATGTCAAACACTCAGCTGTTAGCTTCCTTTGGGTTCTCGCCCGGGCAGGTATCTTGCTCGCAGGTCTTACTTACAATATCTATATATATATACACAACTATAGTAATATATTACCACAGGGTACTACATATAACGGTATGTTACAGAATAAGTTGTGTGCCCAGACTGCAAGCTGCAGGATGGGAAAGACTGGACTGACAGGATTTCACAGAGCAATAGGTTTTGGGGAAGACTTTGGCAATAAGTACTAGTAGTAATAATAAGAATACTAGGCAGTAATAAGAATATTAGGTAGTAATAATAAGAATACTAGTAGTAGTAATGATAGTGATTGAGTGTTGACGGCAGCCATTTGGAGACCTACATGGCACCTTAGACATATGAGCTACGGACTAAGTTTAGGTTGGGGGGGACCTATAGGGGACTGTATAGGGTCTTTGGGGGGAACATAATAAGGGATATGCTATCAATTTAGTCCAGGGCTCACATGCCAATGACATGGTTGCTGTGCAAGTTTTGTTCGGGGTGGAAGCCAGTCTTCATGCAATCGGCTGAGGCCTCTATTCCAACAGCTTCTTGTGACAGAACAACGGAAACAGAAGTGACGCTTTTGAATATAGACCCCCAAATATTATAACCCTTGAAACCTCGATTTTTTGGCGGCTACATCGATGAAACCTTCAAGTTGCCAAGGCGATGCAGCCAGCTTCCACAATTTGGAGGTACCCATGGCTCTGTGTGTGAGTGATGTAGTGTGTTATACAGACTTCGACACGACCATAGTAGTATATAGTAGCATTAGTAACGGGTTACAGTATGTAACATGACAGAGCGATATACGATGGTGTACAGCAAACAAAGCAATGTATGGTAATCTTCACGAATATATATATATATATCTATATGTATGTATACCTGCATATACATATCACTTTACTGAAGTTAGTAGTGATAGGTAGTAAAGAAAAAGCTCATAAAAAAGGGAGATATATAGTAACATATTGTAGCATATGTGTATGTATGATGCACGGATCATTTGTCTTTCCTCTCACAGCTGAGAAATAAAGACTTTGCCGGGTTCGCATTTCAATACAACTGGGGTAGAATGCTGTGGGGTTAAGTGTTAGAATTTAACAAGATCTTGCCTGGCTACTTGTGCTGAAGCATATTCATTCAGCGCAGGCGCGGAGATTTTCGGAATCAAGTGATTTCAAGCATTTTGACTCCAAACCTTCACTTTTAGGGCCCAGGGTTTTTTAGACGGTCATACCTCGGGCTATGATGTGGTTAGTATGACTGGTGACAGGACTTTTCGCCCACAGCAAGTTTGATGTCACCCCTCATAATCCCACCAAGGAATAGTAAATCCTAATCCCTAAACTGAAAGCCCCAGGCCTTAAATTTGAAGCCCAATTCCAAAGCCCCTAACCGTGTATGTGACACTTAGACCCTCAGCCCGCTCACATTTTCCACAGGCCCGAACGCACCACAGGGATCTGAGACTTAGCCTCGTGGTGTCATGTGATCCTTTCCTGGGTCTTCCCAAAAAACCTTTTTCCATTGTGGGTGTCCGGAAAGTAAATATAACGAGCCTACTTGTTGCAACCCACATGGAGTGTTGACTGATGCTCCCGAGCCAGCCTTTCGCTATCGCAAGAGCATGGTAGCCACCAACGCCTGAGATGCTGATGGAGGAAGTTTCGCAACTTTGTTGATACGTGAGCTTCAGCGAACTTTCAAGTTGTTTGGTTGGTACATATCAGAAACATGCTTTTTGTGTGGAGATTCTGGGATATACAGTGTGGTACAAAGGCAGTATGATAATCCTGCCAATGGATATTCTGTATGGTTCTCTTTAGGAAGCTCAGACTTCATGTAAAGCCGGAAGCCCCAGACCCCAAGCTTTGTTTCTTGCAGGGTGGTGATGTCACCGAGGGTGCTGCAGGGGCGGACGTGGCGCACAGTGCCCAGTGTGCTGGGTTGAAGGTCAGTTAATGCCTGTCATGGTCTTTGTGTGTGTGTGTGTGTGTGTCAGTAGGTCCCCGTACAGTATTGGTGAGTCTTCAGTTCAAATGGGGTATCTTTAGAGCGCGCCATAAATCAAGATGTTACGGTATATTTCCGCAACAAGATATAGCAACAGTCTATAAAACTACCAGCGTTTTCATTTCGAACCCTTCCTTACTAGCTGTATGATAACGTGCCCAACAGGATATTCAATTTATTCTAAACCGCGATTTGTTTTGGGTCAATGCTCGAGCAGGGACTTTCATGTTGAGTGAGTTAGCGGGTTTTGCATGGGGCAAAACGTGCAGTATAACCAGGTAACATCTTCAGGTCTGCTATATTCATTATTGTAGATGCAACGAGTGTTTTGCAATAACCTACACGGCCCCAAGCCCTAACTCGCTGTCTTATCCCAGTTTTCAAAGTTATGGTAACGGTAATGGTCCAGAAGGAAATTGACCGGTTGTCTTTCAGCCTGTGCAACTGCAAGTTGGCAGACCGCCTATTCAACAGCACAGGTCCTTGAAGAAAGGGGTCCCCATCACAAAAGGAAGGCTGCTTCATGGGCTGATGATACGCTGGGGCAAGGATTTTGTTTAAGTATTTCTTGGGTGCAGAGTTGGGAGTCTGCGCCCCCTAAACCCTAAACCTTAAACCCTAAACCCAAAACCCTAAACCCTTAACCCTAAACCCAAAACCCAAAACCCTAAACCCATGTTTTAGTGGATTTATTGCAATGCACTTCCATGCCTGTAGACTAGTTGTGGCAGACTCTACATCATCCAGAAAGGTCCACCGCGCTCAATCTAGGAAGTCAAGATGTCAATGCAGGTCCTCAACAAGCGGACTGTGCACCATATGTCTGACAGCAAGTTCAGAATTCCTTGACCTTGTTTTTGGGATCTTGGGTTTGGGTCTTAGATTTTAGGAGGTGCAGCCCAGATAACTGAAAGCCTCTATGAGTAACTGGCGCATAGTCTCCCACAAGGCATTCTTTCTGTACATGCATGGCTCAAGCATGATGTTTTTTATTTTCGCAGACTCCCTGAGCCCTACGCGTGAACTCTTAAACTTCACCCGACTCACATGAAACTTAAACTGTGCCCTAGACAGGTTGCTGGTTGCTGTCCTTTTGGAAGGGGGTCATGTGGTTCGATGCGAGCTTGGGGAACGGTAAACCCCATGCATTACCTAATTATCCCGAACTCTGACGCCCTGAATTCTTCGACCCCTCAAACCTCTAAACCCTAAATTGCAAACCCTAAACCCTAAAGCCCTAAACTCCTAAACCCGTAAGCCCTAAACCCCTAAACCCGTAAGCCCTAAACCCCTAAACCCCTAAGCCCCTAAACCCCAGCAACTCCCTAAGCCATCCTTGAACCTTCCCAGAGGGCCCAATACCCCTTTCTTTAGGGAGTATTCCTTAAGCCAGATTAAATATGAGATACAGGTTTAGGGGTTAGGGTTTTCTATGGTGTGGTCCCCACCATTTATGTGGAAAACTACCAAGTTCCAAGCCCTAACTCCGTTGTGCCCAGAGGCAACTTTTAAGAGAACAGCTTGCCATCAGCGACGCCTTGGGCTCATGTCATGCTTCCGAAGGAATTTGGGTAGGGGTTTAGGGGTTTAGGGATTTAGGGATTTAGGGTTTTGAGGGTTCAGGGGTTTAGGGGTTTAGGGGTTTAGGGATTTAGGGATTTAGGGATTTAGGGTTTCGAGGGTTCAGGGGTTTTGGGTTTAGGGGTTTAGGGATTTAGGGATTTAGGGTTTTGAGGGTTCAGGGGTTTTGGGTTTAGGGGTTTAGGGTTTAGGGGTTTAGGGGTTTAGGGGATTTAGGAGATTTAGGTTTCGGGGTTTTCGGTTTAGGGGTTTAGGGATTTAGGGGATTTAGGAGATTTAGGTTTCGGGGTTTAGGGGTTTAGGGGTTTAGGCGTTTGGGGTTCAAGGCTCTCCACATGGGGGAAAATTTAAGAAGGGAACCATGATATCATAGGAACTGAATTTAGGGGTCATTCTAAAGGTCCATGCAGAGGAGCGATTTTTGGGAATACATTTCTTGAAAGGGAGATCTTAACCCCAAAGAGAACTTAAATTATGGTCGTGAAAAGAGACATGTTTTTTGCACAGCTACCATGTAGAGGGACAGATATACAGATGATGGAGGCAATGTCTGATTTGGGTATGTGCCAGCAATGATTTGGTTTATTTAGGGTTAGGGACCTTTTGTCAGTTTTAGAGTTCAAGTTGACGCCCAGGATTTGATTACAGCTTAGGGTAGCGGAACGAGAGCTTCAGATCTGGAGGTTCTTTGGCTTACTTGACATTTTGAGTCTTCGTGCGAAGTTATGCATTGAAACCCAAGTTTGGCGCACATGCCAACTTGCGCAGGTTTCATGATGTCTTGAATTGCGGCACCAGCAAAAGCAAGTTGAGGGGCCGTGGAAATAGACCCATGGCTAAGATTAAGTCCAGTTCTATATGCAATCCCTGCAAGAGGCCAAAGTAAGATCCGCTAAAAGAATCACAAAAGTGCTGCCATAAGAGCTCAACTACACAACACGCGCATAGGCAGGTACTGAGACTAAGCTTACAGGGTTCTTTAATTGTGTGTCGTACTTCCTCTTCAGAATCTCAAAAAGCCTTATCCACTAAAAACATGGGGACACCACGAAAGCATCAAACCAATCAAGCTGATAGCTATGCTTATATATATATATCAATATGCAACCATGACGGTGTTTCTGCGGAGAGGACACCGTAAGCTGCAAGAGAGGGGTGTTGTAAAGCTGCCCTGTGTCAACTTCATGTCTATGGTCTTTGCCAATGGCATAACCCTGTCAAGACCTTGCTTCACCTTTGAAACACCTTTTCCCTGAAGGTACACCCTAGGCCCTAGGCTTGAAGCCTAAGCACTCGACTTCAAGCCTCATACACCCATGAACTCTAAACCCTACAGATTGAATCAGGGTTTTTATGGGCCCTAAATGCCAAACCTTAAGCCCTACACCCTAAACCATATTTGAAGCCGTGGGCCAACAACTTCAAATCTTGAACCTACAGCCCAAGTGCTTAACTACAGCCTTTTCAGGCCTTCTTCAGATTAAGTGCGTAGTTGTTCGTGTTGGCCCGTAAGCTTGTTATAGGCCACTACGTGTCGGAAACTTTCTAGCGTTTCCCAATCATGGTGCCTATGTGATGTTTCATAGTGATTCTTCGACATCTCTTTTACCGTTCTTAGGTCTCTAAGGATACCAAGCCTTTATCCCTTAATCTCTTAACCAGAAGCCGTGTACGTTCTTGGAGAACACCAAAAGGATTGATGGTACCCGTCATAATAACCCTAAACTTATGCCCTAGTCATGGTGAGACGTCTCTACGCTCTAGGTGTGCTTGCTGAACAAATGTGACCTGGTCGATTCCGCGCAAAGAGATCAGGCCGTTTCGGGCATTGAGCCGAACAGGTGTAGAGTACAGGGTACAAGAATTTGCGGTGTGTCAGTCAATAAGGGTCGTAGTACTTTGGAGAAAACAAGTATACGACCTTTGTATTTGAGACATCTCCATGGTACACTATGACTTGCAAGTAAATGCCAGCAAGGCAGCAGCTGTTTAAGCAAAAAATGTCCGTTCCCTTTGTGCGTTTTGTGATTTTCGGCTTCTTCTCAGCCAACCGCCCAAAGCCCCAAACGATGTGTCATATCAGTTGTCATCACCAAATGCCAAGAAAACTAATTAGAGGGCATCCCAGCAAAATCACTGCGGCTTCTCGGGCTTTTCGGCTTGCTCGCTTCTGGCTTTTGGGCTTTCTGGCTGGTTTCTCGGCTTCTCCTGCTTCTTGGCTTTCTTCTTGGCTTCTCTCCCCACCCCCTGCTTTGTTACAGCTGTCCACAGTTACGGTAAAAAGCCATGCCATCACCATGTTTGCAGTAGGGGAGCTGTGCGGATCATGTTTGCAAATGGGGGGGCTGCTCCCCCTCCAACCGCTCCCCCTCCAACCCCCTTTTTTTAGCCATCCATGTTTATCGCAAAAAACCACGTCATCACCATGGGGCTACGACCCCTTGCTTTAATAAGGAGCAAGCACCATGTCATCAGCATGTTTGCAGCGAAGGACGGTTGTGCAGGTCATTTTGTTTGCAAACGGGGGGCAGGTGCGCCGCCCCACCCCCCGCTTTTTTAAAGCCATCCATGCTTACGGTAAAAAAAACATGTCATCACCATGTTTGCAGCAGGGGAACGCTGTGCAGATCATGTTGTTTGCAAATGCCCCCCCCCCCCCAAACTCACTTTTTTTCTTTTGAAGCAATCCATGCTTATCGCACAAATCATGCCATCACCATGGTTGCAGTAGGGAAAGCTGTGCGGATCATGATGATTTTGTTTGCAAACGCGGGGACTGCTGCGCCTCCTGCAACCCCCTTGTTCTCTATTCATCCATGCTTCATGTCACCTCCATGTTTGCCGAAGGGAGGGTAAGGGAGGATTATGCGGATTATTACTGTTGAAACGTGGTTCTTGGCTTGTAAACTTGTTATCATTTCATCACTATCATCATCATCATTGTCAGTGATGCGTCTTCTCATTTAATCACTACTGTTATTGTTACTTTGTTCACTATTGCAACAAATATTAGTCATTCTCATTTTTGTTCCAACTATCACTATAATTTATTGAGCTTTCGCAGGAGCATCCTAACAGATTGAGCTCTGTCGCGCGGAGCCTTTTCACATTTTGACACTAAGTTGAGCTCCCACGCAGAGCGTCCTCAAAATCCCTCGCACGGAGCTTTCTCATATTTTGACACCAGATTGAGCTCGCGCCTAGGTCGTCCTCAAATTTCGGGTCACAATTTAAGCTCTCGCGTAAACCATCCTCACATTTTGGTCTATAGAATGCCCAGGACCACCCAAAAATAAAAAAGATGTCCGAAGACAAACAAACCACAAAATGAATTTTTCACCCCTCACGAAGTGCCTGAACCCCGAAATGAAATAGTAGCTTACCAAGTCCTTTAAGTCCTCCTCACCCGAACCTTAAACCCTAAATGCTGAACCCGCCAAGTGGGTCTCAAGTCACGCTTTCTTGGGTTGCGGGCCTCATTTTCCTGCAACGGGATCCTGACTGAACCCAGCCTGGGAACCTAAACCCCACACCCCCAAAACCTTACTGGTGGTCTGTTCGTTGGTAGGAAACATCGGAATATACGTAATCCCTAAATAATCCCTGTATAGTTTAGGAGGGCCCCCCACCCTGTAATAGTGGCATAAGAGGAATATAATAGGACGCTAATATAATCCCTATTATCCCCTATAGTCACTATTACTGGGTGGGGGGTCCACCTAATGTATCCCTAAATTATATAACCCATTACAGTAGTTTCCATTTTCTTTTCCATTATCCCCATATAATCCCAATATAACCCCAATATACTCCCTGTATAGTACATTCCCTTTTTCCATTATGCACCGCAGGTCTCTGCTCGGATCCGGGCTGTGAACCCCGCAGTTCGGGTCGTTCCCTGCCGCCATGGCAAGGCGGGTTGTTTTGCTTTGGCCAAGGGCTTAAGCCACGCGGTTTCAGGTTTAGGGTTTAGGGGTTAGGGCTGTGTAGTTGCAGTTTAGGTTGTATGGTCTTGGGGGTCGGGGTTTCAAGGGAGGTTCTGAGATTTATGGCTTAGGGATTGGGATGGCGTGCGGAGAATGAAGTTTCCAAAGGCCAAAGGTCGCCGGTGGGCTGAGCGAAAATGAGTCATTTGGGTCATACGTGGTGGTTTACGGTTTAGGGTTTAGTAGATCGTAGACCTAATTTATTTAGGGATATTTAGGGATTATGTAGGGATTCTATTGGGCTTTACTAGGGGGCTGCCATTATTCGTATTGCTCATTGTAGTAATTGTAATTGTAAGAAGGAATGTTATAGTGGATAGTGTAAAGCTGCAGAATGTCCTCTGCTTCGCTCCTGCAAAGCCCTAACGGGAGGGTTAGGGGGCTTGGTAAATAGGTCAAAATAATAGTGAATACCTAGAATGAGGTTATACATATTCTTATTAAGCCCCCCTCGAAACCTTGAACCCTAGATAATGTAGTAGTTTCCGTTTCTATACCTCCATGCCTTCAGGTCGCAAAACAGGAATCCAAGTTATATTACTTTTTGTGTTTTATGTGCTTCCCCATTATCGGGGTATTATCTATTAACCCCAAGCTCCTAAACCCCAAACCTTAAACTTGAAACCCTTGACCCTGGACCCCTTCAGGCTGCCATTCAGGAATTCAGGACTCCGGGACGCGACAAAGCCTGAGCCCCCAGTGCAGAAAGGGGGCGAGGGTTGACGACCCAGACGACGGACGACAAGGCCTGAGCCTCCGGGCGAGGGCCAGACGACGACAAAGCCTGAGCCTTCGGGCGAAGGCTAGACGACGACAGAGCCTGAGTCTCCACTGCACACAGGAGGCGAGGGCTGACGTGACGACTTCAGGTCCTTAGTCTTCAGTCTTCAGCAGTCAGCGTTCCGGCATTGCTAGACCCCAAACCCAAAACCTTAAATTGCTGAACCCTAAACCCTCTGAGCAGAACCCAAGCAGAGCGACCCCATGGCCAGGTCAACTTGGCCCAGGTGCTACAGGTCGGGGCTCTCAAAATCTTACATGGGTTTCCCAAATTAAGGGGTTATTTAGGGTTATGTAGGGTTTAGGGTTTCGGGGGTTTCGCAGTTTAAGGTTTAGGGTTTTGGGGGTTTTGGGCTTAGGGTTTACAAGCTTAAGGTGTCTAGTGTTGAGGGTGTGGGGGATACACAGGGGTATGTGGAGATATATGGATAAATGGGGATAGATAGGGATATGTAGGGATATGTAAGGACATATGGGGATACATAGGGATACATGGGGATACATGGGGATACATAGGTGTCCAGGGTCTAGGGACATGTAGCGATTTGCGGGTATATTCAGGGTTGTATGCAAAAGGGAGTGGACAAGAACATGGAAACCCACTGCATGCGTTATTTCGGGTTTTGGGTTTGGGATTTATGGGGCTTGGGGGTTGAAATCCTGTTGGTGCTAAGGGGAGGTGGGCGAGTGAACATAGGCACAAGTGTAAGGTCTCCCACTCCCCCTTAAGCACCAGTGAGGAAAGTTCGCTTTGTAAAAGCTTTGATCCGTGTTTGAGAAGGGTTTGTGCGGCGTAGGACTTACTGTGGCCTTGGGGGTGTTGAGCCGTAGACTTTACATCGAAACTGTAAGCGGTGTGTAGGGCGTTTGCAAAGTTAGGGTCAGCTTCTTGCACTCGTCCTTTAATCCCGTCATGTCAAGGAGACTCCATATTCAAGGGGTTAAGAAAGGACACCAACCTGGCAACTGCACCTTGGAAATTCGTTTCAACACTAGATGTGCGAGGATGTTTCCCGATTTCTGTGGGGTTCTGGTACTTTTTAGACAGTTACATTCCGAGGCATGGTATCTCGATGCAAATCAGTGAAGTCTTGCAGTGTGGGGGTGCATGCTTGGAGGGGTCAGGGGTACTTAGCAATTAGGTTAATGTTGGCGATAACTGGCGTATTTCTGTTGCCTTTAGTGGTTATAAGTTTACTTACTAAGTCCCCCTGACCCTCCAAGTGAATGGACCTGGAACCATAAACCAAAGTCCAGAAGTTTGGACCTTAAGCCTCACTGAACGGTTCATTTGGCTTGAGGATATAGAGCTGAATCACCAAATCGGAGTTCTCAAAAAGAGATCTAGTTCCTGATCTCTAGAAATCATCATTCTAGGGATTCCCGGAAAGGGGACCCCAAATCATAAACCCTTCAACCCTTAGCTGTGTTAGGGTTTAGGGTTTCCTAAGCCTTTCAAACCCTAAATCCAAAAACCCCGAAAGATATCCCACTTCTCTGTAGCAGATTGAGGTGAACTCATTTTCCCTGGACGGGGCCATCTCGCTTGTGGGAAGCTCAGTAGAGGGCGACATATTCAGATATTCAGGCTTTTGAAAAATTCTATGTAGACCCATTTGGTTCAACAGAGATTGATTTTGTAGATGCTGGTACCGGGATTGTGTTTTGGCGTAGGGAATATGGATCATGGACTCGTTGGGGGGGTCCTCGCAGGACGAACCTTTACCGTTCTGTATGAGAAAATACAAGAATCTTTCTTGAACGCATCCCAAAAGGGAGCCCAGAATTGAGCCTTCCATGCGCATTCGGGTAAGAATTGCTGTAACACTCTCTTCGCGCAATATTCCGCTGGGTCTGTGGCCCTGTTCGGAACGTCGTGATGGGCTTCATGTGGCCGGCCTCCGAAAAAAGCCTTCCTTACTATTAACGGAAGGATTTTGTGGAGCCTTTGCTGCAGGCCATTGCATGCGTTACACCAGCTTTGCTTGATAAACCTTAGATTTCAACGGATCTTGCGCCTCCGGACATGCCTTGATGCCACGGATGCTTGGGCAGGGTATGAGTCAATAGGGAATGTATTGGGGTTATATTGGGATAATGGAAAAGAAAATGCAAACTACTATAGTAGGGTTATATATTGTATAGGGTTCAGGAGGGTTTGGCATAATTTGGTAGCACGTTTTCGGACATGGGCATTCTTCTCACGACAAGTCTTTAGAAGCATGTGACCGTCTTGTACAGTAGGGAAGGCGTTTTGGAAAACCCTAAACCGTCAACCGTAAACCCTAAATCTTAAACCCTTAACCCTAAACCCTTAAAGCCATAGAAACTTACCATGACTTAGGGCTTTCAAATGTCCTTAATTATGGGGGTTGCTGGCAAGGGGGATACTAGGAGTTTAGACTATAGCTCATGTGAACTTCTGAGGGTTGGCGGGTATTACTCCAATAATGGAGAATCAAGTGGAAAAGAAAATGGAAAATGAAATGGAAATTATACAGGGGTTATATACGGTTTTGAGAATCAACCTCGGGAGAAAAGGAAAACAAGTCTAAGCCCTAAACCTTATGTAACCCTATATACCCCTACACACCCCTATATTACCTTATATAACCCCATATACCCCTAAAAATCTGAAAAGGAGCTGCTTGTTCTTGGGACTGCTCGTCCAGGATGCCCACTTCCTAGCCTCAGACGCAGACCATGGCCAGGGCCCAAGTACTCTTCTGGTACCTACTATAATGGAGAATCAACTGGAAAACAACATGGAAAATTTCATGGAAACAGGGATATTAGGGGGTATAGGGGTTATGTACAGGCTTGGTGTTGTTAGGGAGTCTACAATAGGTTACCAATATATGGGTAGGTAGTGAATGATGGGGTTTCTTTGTTATAATAACCTATTTGAAGTTCCTAAACAGCAACCCAGTAATCATCTACCGCTAGGGCCTCACGGGGTACTTTGGGTTGGTGTCTCTGTATGTAAGCTGCAACACTCTGAGGATCTTGGCGGGCGGTATTGTTGCAGAAGTGTGAGGAAGGTGCATGCTGCTTCGGGACAAGTTTACTGTGTGGCTCGTGAGGGTGGTCAAGGTCTAAGGTTAAGGCTAGGGCTTTGTCTCCAAGTCTAGATGTATCTTTGCGATACTTAAAGGTAAGGTCGCGTGCTTGGAGCTTTGTATTGAGACTCGCGGATTGCTTTGAGCATCATGTCCAAGAATCAGGTTGCGCAAGTAGGCTGATGCCGGGCACTGAATGGAGTGGGGCGCGGATTCTTCACAGATTTCTGGCTGCTGTTGAGCGAGCGGGCGTGTGGAATTGAGCATGGCTTGCTCCCAAACTATCGGGCTACTGGGAGGGTTAGTATTTGGGCACCACAAGGCACCACCTTGGGGCTACAATCTGGATTGACAGCCTTTGATCGTAGAATCCTAATGCCTAACCCAGGTGAGGGGCATGGTGAGGGCCATGCCAGTGCGCGAGAGCAGGCTATGGTGGCTTTTGGGATCATGATGCTTGCAGTCCTGGTCAGGATAGTACTAGTAGTATCCGTCAGCGTCACAATAGAAAGAATAGTGGTAGCAGCACTAGATGCCGATAGTACCGCAGAAGCCAGTGCAAAGGCAGTGGCAGCAGCATCAGTAGCAGCTGCAGCAGTAGTACCAAGAGGAGCTTTAGTATCAGTGGCCGTAGAGCATTAGGATGTGGAGAGACAAGGAGGATGAGGATTTGAAGAGGCCGAAGATTATAAATCATAAATACTAACAAGAAGAGGAAGGTGAAGTGATGGTTGTCGGAAGCAGAAGTAATTACAAGCGCAGAAGTATTCTGTAGAGGCAGTAGTGTAAGGCCTCCTATCATTCCTGACCCTGCACCATCCTTGGTATGTTTTGGAATGGCAATAGTGTAAGGCCCCTTATCATTCTAAAATCGCTCAACTCCCCAAACCTGATTCCAAACTCCCAATTCCAGACTTTTCCTCGCACAGGTAGCAACTGGCCGTCCTGAATTCTCAGTAGCCGGGAAAAGAAGTAGAGACAAGACCAAGCCATGGCCGGATAATATCTTAATGTAGACCCCTGATTCATACACAAACCCCCTCCCTTTAATAGGGACAATAGTAGGGATCCTCATGATATTAAAGGCCCCTAAAAGGAGGAAGTTTATTTATTGGGGGTCTACATTAATCCATTATTAGAATTCTTAGACAGCACTAGTGTTTCGTAATGTACCTACCTACCCACAAGTTGTTGGTACGAATGGAGGAGCGGATCCCTATAGTAGCCCTGATCGAAACTTTTTATACTAAACCCTAAACCCTAAACCCTAAACTCAAAACCGTAAACCCTAAACCCGAGTAGGATTTTTTTTCCATTCCTCCTTTCCTATTGACAGCCAGGCGAATGTAGAATATGATGGCTCCAGGTTCCTGGTATGAGCCACGGACTAAAGATAGGTTGGGGGGACCTATAAGGGAAGGTACTGGGGTTTGGGGGGGTACCTTTAAGGAATATACCATAGATTTAGTCCAGGGCTCGTATAATTATAGAAAAGGGTAGCTCAAATAGGATTCAAACTGACATTCGTAGTGATTAGGCCATAATATGTATAAACCAAACTCCTGCATAAACCCAGTCAGCATATCAGTTTCCGTTTCCGAAGCCACGGGCCTCTAGTATGGGCCCTTAACCCTGCGATCCTTATGTACCTACTATTTACCCTATATGTACCCTCAAGGATCATTAGAATCCCGCTAGAAGGCCTAGGGGCCCATATTAGGGGACCGTACTTCTGACCTTAGATGTTTTTCCATGTGATTCTCTATTAGTGGGGTAATATCCTTAAACTTTCGTCTCTCAACCCCAATATCTTACATCGTCCCTAGAAAGCCCTTGTTTCGTAGTTTCCCTGAATCCACATATTATGATCCTCATTATGGGGACCCCCAAAAAGGTCAGCCTTATATTGTGAATCTCCACATAACTGAAATACCTAGACCCTAATACCGCACAATACTCCTATAAACCCCTAGAACCTAAACCCTAGTCTTTAAGCCCCTTATATTTAGCTGGAAATCCAAGCTTGTCCACCCTGATACCTTACATAATCCCCATAAAGCCCTCAGCCGCAAACCCCTTGATAGATCCTTTATTTTATAGCTGGAAGTCAAAGCCCTAAACCCTAAACCCTTGTGCAGGAGCCTGCTCATGCGCATGACACCATGAGCAGCCTCGGCTGCCTGGTTCAGAAGACTCAAAATGAGGGCTTCTGGTTTAGGGAAAAAAGTCTAAATTCTCAAAGGGGTTATATAGGGGAGTATATAGGGTTGAGGGTTTAGAGTCTAAACTCCTTGAAGGGGTTATATAGCGGATTTTACAGGGGCTACTATAGGGATTCTTCAGGGGGATACTAGGAGTTTGGACTATAGCTCAAGTGTGAGGGGTTACAGGGTTGCTGTTCATGAACTTAAGATGAATTACCACAATATGTGTATATAGTAGGCCTTAGGGTTGAGGGGTTTGGTTCAGGTTTTGCGGGTTAGTGTATACAGCAACTTGATTCCAGTTCCTTAAGAAATTGCAGGCGCAAAGCCCCACAACCCTGAACCCTGAACCCTACACCGTTGACCCTAAATCCTGAACCCTAAACCCCTAAACCCTAAACCCCTAAAGCCCCAAAACCCCTAAATCCCTAGACCTCTAAACCCTTAAACCC